>APFE031496098.1:0-28411 GCA_000404065.3 Pinus taeda
TGTAAGTAACCTGGGTAGGAAATAATCCCTTCGCCAACATTTCATTAAGAATCTCTTTTGCTTTATTAATTTTCCCAATTATAAACTTCTTTTAGTGACCATCAATGAGTCTATTATATGTAATAACATTGGGAGAGAAACACCATGATTGCATGTCTGCTAATAGATCTGTAGCCTCCTTCTGCAATTTTCCTTCCTTGTAGAGGGAATGAATCACACTAATAAAAAAGGCATTGTTGTCCCTAAACTGTTTCGAATTTAAAGCCTTCTTGGGGGGGTACTATTGCAAGTGTTAGGGATTTAAAGATCATAGAGGGTTTAAAATTAATTATTTTAGCAACCATATATAGCCAATAGGACCTCAGGCTATTGTTGAGTTAAACGGAGTACGAGGCCTTCCCTACCAAGGTCCCATTTTCACTTGGGCTTGCCCAACCCATATGTCATGTTGAAAAAAGGATAAGTTTGGGTGTCGTATTGGGGGCTTCCACAAAACTAATGCCCTCAGACCTCATTAATAAAAGGGCCAACACCCTAGAAATACCATTCCCATCATTTTCTCTCTTGTTACAATGATGCAGGTGAAATTAGCTATGGTTGGATTGTTGTTCATGGTTTGGTTTTATACATAGCCGTCTGTTGATTCTTTTGTGGGAAAATACCTTGGAAAATCAACATTTTACACATGACATGGAAGATACATTAAGGGGAAAATTGAAATATAAAGGCTCCCTTAAAGACTTTCCCTACAATAACTACCAAAACAAAGTAGCTAAGTTATTTTATAGCATCGCCGTGCAATCTACCAAAACAGAGTTTCCATGTATGTGACATCGTACCATTTAAAGCCAAAATCTTCCCTTTCATCATTGTTGTTCACGCATAATCTAGTTTTTGTTTTCATTGGATGCATTGAAGTTTCTTCAAAGTGCATTGAAATAGTTACCTCATAATTGAATAGTCACAAAGAAATTTCTTTTATGCCTCAGATTACACTGAGAGCAAGAACCTCAATTGCTTTCTATTTTGTTAAAGACAATACCAAGTAAAATTCCCTTCAATGTGAAGAACAAAACCTTTCTTAGTCATTTCTTCCTGAACTAAATTGTAGGTGACATGATTTGGGGTCATACCCTTCTCCAATGTCTCATTCAAAAGTTTTTTAGCATCTTGTAATTTTCCCTTTCTGCACAACCCCTTGATGAGTACATTTGACCTCTTTATTCACTTTCCTTATGCAATCTCAAAGATGACTTAATATCACCTTCCTCACATATTTGAAACCATTCATCAAAGTATTATAGGTCACGTAGTGTGGAGCTAGCCCAACTTCCAACATCTCATTCAAGAGCTTGTTCACCTTTGGGGTTCTTCCTTGTTGACACAAGGGATTGATCAATATATTATATGTAATAACATCAGCTTTGACATTTTTCTCCACCCTTTCATCAATGAGTATCTCAGTCTCCTTCATCTTTGTTATCTTGCAAAAGCCATTCATGAGGAAATTGTATGTGGAGACATTGGCATGGATACCTTTCTTAATCATACTTTTCAGCAACCAAAAATCCTATTGCTTTTCACCTTTTTTGCAGTGTCCATCAATTAGTGTCTTATGTGTGATAGAGTTGGGAACCAAACCTTTTCTCATGATTTCATCTAAGATTTCTTCCCCTATTATTGTCTACCCATTTTTGCAAAGTCTATTACTGAGTGCATTGCAAGTAATAACTCTAGGTACCACACCTTTTTCTTGCATTTCACCATGCAGGTTAAAAGCTTCTTCGGTCTTATCCTTGTTGCACAGTGCATAGATTAGTGCATTATAAGTAATAACATTATGAAAACACCATTTTCCTTAAATTTCTAAGGCATCTTGAATGAAACAACCCCATCTCCTTCCTTGCAGTAACCATCAATGAGAGTGTTGTAAGTAACCTGGGTAGGAAATAATCCCTTCGCCAACATTTCATTAAGAATCTCTTTTGCTTTATTAATTTTTCCAATTATAAAATTCTTTTAGTGACCATCAATGAGTGTATTATATGTAATAACATTGGGAGAGAAACACCATGATTGCATGTCTGTTAATAGATCTGTAGCCTCCTTCTGCAATTTTCCTTCCTTGTAGAGGGAATGAATCACACTAATAAAAAAGGCATTGTTGTCCCTAAACTATTTCGAATTTCAAGCCTTCTTAGGAGGGGTACTATTGAAAGTGTTAGGGATTTAAAGATCAAAGAGGGTTTAAAATTAATTATTTTAGCAACCATATATAGCCAATAGGGCCTCAGGCTATTGTTGAGTTAAACGGAGTACGAGGCCTTCCCTACCAAGGTCCCATTTTCACTTGGGCTTGCCCAACCCATATGTCATGTTGAAAAAAGGATAAGGTTGGGTGTCGTATTGGGGGCTTCCACAGAACTAATGCCCTCAGACCTCATTAATAAAAGGGTCAACACCTAGAAATACCATTCCCATCATTTTCTCTCTTGGTACAAAGATGTGGGTGCAATTAGCTATGGTTGGATTGTTGTTCATGGTTTGGTTTTATATATAGCTTTCTTCTCACCTGGTATGGGATGAGTTCGATGGAAAATCAATTCTAAAATTTACCCTTAAAAATATAGAAGTATGTGTGGATAAATTAGAGCCTAGAGTTTGTTATATTGGAGCAAATTGTGCCTCAAACTGAGGTCACATATCAAATAGGCACTTCACATTTTCTTTATATCATAGATTGCAAACACTACAGAATAATTTAGTGAAATTCAATAGTATAGTTCATAAATACATTGTTTGAGCTTTAGGGTTTTTCTCTTTTGTCAAAACGATTTCAAAGATCCAAGATTAATCCCTTGGAACATACATCTTCAACCTGCAAGAGAAAACAAAATACCATTGAAACCAAATACAAGCAAAAGAGACAAAACAAAAGACTTCAATTTCCCAAAAGGATTCACTAGGCTGTAATCCTGTTTGTCCTCAGAAAATAATAAACTATCCACTTACATTTAAGAACGTATCTCCAATATGTTTGTCACAAATTCTAGATCAGCACAAGAGAAAATATGCTCCCTGACTTAGACCAGAAACACTTGCAAATGAGACAAAGACTGAAAAACCCCAGTGCCAAAAAGTGAATTCCATCACCCAAAATAAAATACCAAACTTGATAGTTGTTGTTCATTGTATCCGTTATCCTCCAACGTGCTGCTAAAAAATCTTAAATCATGTCACATATATTTCTTCAAAAAAAATCATTCTAAGCTTTCTTCAAACTTCAACCTTCAACCAAGTGTCTCCGTGTTTTTTTCCTTCCTCTAGATCCTCACCAGTGTCTTGGACCTTCGAAACCATGTTCCACCCCCTCAATATAACATAAATATCCAAATTAGTTTTCAAACTCAAATACTTGCACAAGTAATTTTCTTAAATATAATCATCATCATTTATAGATAAGAAGTTATCCTAATGAAAAACACAAGTCAACATAACCATCTTTTGTTTCTTTTTTTGGAAAATACCTTGCAAAATCAATATTTTATACATGACATGGAAGATATATTAAGGGGAAATTTGAAGTATAAAAGCTCCCTGGAAGAGTTTCCATTGATAACTACCAAAATAGAGTATCTACGTTATTTTACAACATCGCTCTGTAGTATACCAAAACAAAGTTGAACTCTATGTGACGTCGTACCCTTTAAAGCCAAAATCTTCCCTTTCATCCTTGTTGTTCACTTAGAATCTAGTTCTTAATTTCACTGGATGCATTGAAGTTCCTTCGAAGACCATTGAAATAGTTACCTCATAATTGCATAGTCACATAGCAACTACATGCATGCCTTAGATTACATTGACAACAAGAAACTCAATTTTTTTCTATGTTGTTAAAGACAATATCGAGTAAAATTCCCTTCAATTTTAGGACCAAAAGCTTTCTCAATCATTTCTTCCCGAACTACCTTGTAGGTGATGCGATTATGGGTCATAACCTTCTCCAACATCTCATTCAAAAGTTCATTGGCATCCTACATTTTTCCCTTTCTACACAACTCCTTGATGAGTACATTATATGTTGCAATGCTAGCCCATCGACCTCTTTCTTCCATTTCCTTGCACAGTCTCAAAGTTGACTTAATATCACCTTCCTCACAAAAACCATTCATCAAAGTATTATAGGTCAGGTAATTTGGAGCTAGCGTAACTTCCAACAACTCATTCAAGAGCTTGTTAGCCTTTGGGGTTCTTCCTTTCTAGCACAAGATACCGATCAATATATTACATGTAATAACATTAGCTTTGACATTTTCTCTACCATTTCATCAAGAAGTTTCTCAGTCTCTTTGATCTTTCTTATCTTCCAAAATCCATTCCTGAGGGAATTGTATGTGGAGACATTGGCATGAATACCTTTCTTAATCGTAATTTCCAGCAAACGAAAAGCCTCTTTCATTTCATATTTTTTGTAGTGTCCATGAATTAGTGTGTTGTATGTGACAATGTTGGGAACCAAGCCTTTTATTGTGATTTCATCTAAGAATTCTTCCCCTTTTATTGTCTGCCCATTTTTGCAAAGTCCATTATCAAGTGCATTATAAGTAATAATGCTAGGTACCACATATTTTCTTGCATTTCACCATGCAGGTTAAAATCTTTTTTAGTCTTATCCTAGTTGCATAGTCCATATATTAGTTCATTATAAGTGAAAACATTGGGAAAAATGCCATGTTACTTCATTTTCTCAAGCATCTTGAATGCAGCAACCCCATCTCATTCCTTGCAGTAACCATCAATGAGAGTGTTGTAAGTAACCTGGGTAGGAAATAATACCTTCAATAACATTTCGTTAAGAAGCTCTTTTTCTTTATACATTTTTATAATTATTCCCTTCTTGCAGGATCATCAATGAGTGTATTATATGTAGTAGCATTGGGAGAGAAACCTCTTGATTTCATGTCTATTAATAGATCAATAGCCTTGACCTTCTACAATTGTCCTTCCTTGTAGAGGGCATGAATCTCACTAATAAAAAAGGCACTCTTGTCCCTAAACTATTTCGAATTTTAAGCCTTATTAGTAGGGGTAGAGTTGCAAGTGCTAGGGATTTAAATATCATATAGGGTCTAAACCAATTATTTGAACAACTCTATATAGCCTACAAGGCCTCAGTTTATTGTTTAGTACAACAGAGTACGAGGCCTTCCATATTAGGGTCCCATTTCCGCTTGGGTTTGCCCAACCCATATGTCATATTGAAAAAATGATAAGGCTAGGTGACGTATTGGGGGATTTGGTAGAACTGGCAACCTCAAACCTCATTAATAAAAAGGCCAACACCCAAGAAATATTATTCCCATCATTTTCACTCTTGTTACAATGATGTGGGTCCAATTATCTATACTTGGCTTGTTCTTCATGTTGTGGTTTTATATAGTTTTCTTCTCACCGTGATGGGACCAATTACATGGACAATCAATTTCGAAATTTATGCTTCAAAATATAGAATTATGTGCGGACACATTGTTGCAATAGTTTGTTGTATATTTAATTTGATTATTTCATAGAGATTATTATATTTTATTAAAGTGTTGAGCACATCCAAAAGATTTATAATATTAGTTTCTATTATTGGGGATGCATCCCTTTTTGTCCTGATTTTGTTCCTAAGATGAAAGGCCTGAGCCTCAAGGAGGTTGATAAATTATGACAAGGGACATCATATAGTGGTAGTATAGGAGACTCAGTTTCTTTTAACAAACCCCTTTTTTATGATCATCATACATTTTGAAGTATAAAGTCAAATGTTGAAAATTCTCGTGAGAGAGGGAATTCAAATCAATTGTTACAAATCTGTGAATGAATTTTTTGAGATATTATAGGAGAATGTAAAACTTAAATGGCATATCACCAATCAACCTCTTACCTTGCCTTTACGCCATGTCCCCTAGTCTATTAATATCTAAACAAATGGGACTTGGTGTATAATATGGGTACTTAAAAGAAAAGGAAGAAAGGCTAAAAGGAAAGAGTGTTAGGAAAGGTAGCTATATGCTAAGCGCCCTTCTATTGGGATGAAGAATGTTAGTGTAGATAGGATGTATTGAAGGAGAATATGGTCACCGCGTCGATCTCGGTATTCCCTGACTAGAAGAAGGAATTTCATGTACATTTCGATGCCTCTTGCATTGCATTGGGTGTAGTGCTAACATAGGTCGGTGAAGGAGAAATGGACCACCCTATAGCCTTCGTGAGTAGGAACCTATCAAAGGTTGAGAATAACTGCTCAATGGATGAGTGGGAAGGGTTGGGTATGGTGTATGCACTTTAGAAATTCAGGCACTATCTGTTAGGAGCGAATCTTAAAATGTACACAGATCATTCTACCTTGAAGTATGTTAGATTAAGTCTTTGTAGCCTTCCAACAGTGATTAAACATGCTCTTACAAAGTGGCCTTAGGGTGTTAAAGTCAAATTTTGTCATTTTAGTGAGTGTTCAAGTAAAAATTGGTCACTAGGTATTAGGTCTAGGATTGTTTTCACTCCTTCCAAAGTTTTCCATGTATTGGTCCATGTCACCATTCCACTGAGTATACCATCATTCAAAGAGTTGTCATCATTATTTTAGGTTCCAATGGGTCATTTTACACCTTGTTCGTGCTTCCGCTACGTTTAGGTAAGGATCATTTCCCTCTCCTAGGGTTTTGAAGGTGATTTTTCTTGGATGGTAAAATCATCAACAAAACTTGTATATTTATGCTCATACACCTTCCCCTATCCTTAATATACATTCTTAAAAACTTCCCATTACCGATATCCATCAAATTCATCATTTTCCCACAAACCCTAGCCTACTGCTACAATTTGACACTTTTCTAGGTTAGGCTTGTGTTTTGACCTTTTGGACCCTTTCCCCTCAATAAATCATTGAAATTATACTTTCCCCTACTTCCTCACATCTCTCTCTACTTCCAAAAATTTTATCAACAAATTAGAGGCCCCTGATCCCCTTCATTTCCCTTCATTTCTACAAATCCTCTATTCCACACATCAGGTTATGTTTTATTCAAATGATGTTTCTGAGCAAGAAAAGATCAATTTGACAAATGTGAGAGAGTTTTGTTTCCATCATAAACCTAAGAAGAAAATCCTCCTTCAGTTTTTACACGGGTCTCATAGTTTGGAACAAAGGTCCAAAACATCATTTGCCTTAAGAGAGTTGATGCACTTATGGAGTGACCTTGGGAAAATAACGTTTTCTCCTAGATGGAGTGACCAAATGACTTTCTTGATGGGTCAAATGATAACTAGACATAGAGATATTTCCAATGAGCTATCATGAGCTCAATTTGGAGTTGAGGAAGACCTCCAAACACTGACTGAAACAACACTATGCATTTTGGCAGCCTCATTCTGCACATTTTGACCAGTCTTGGGAGATTGAGCTTTTGATAGGGAAAATGAGCTCCAAATTGAAAAATTGAAGATGTTATGGAAAGTAGACTTGAAGAATCAATTTTGGTATTTTTCTGGGGTGAAGAATCAAAGTTGTGGACTTGTATCAAACATCTTCCATGTCAATACCAAATTCCGTAAGGATGGTTCAAAATTGAAAATTTTCACTTTTGAGAGAAAAAATTGTTATCTTGGGCCATAAATTTTGCCAAAACATTTGATTAGTTTTACGTAAGTGCTGAGTGTTGAAAACATAGTTCTTATGAGAAAACTATGCCATTTATATATCTTGACTGTTGCTTTGACCACCACAGTGCCAAATGGAGCTCGCTACAATATCTCATACATGTGGAGGCTATTAGGGCATGCTAGAATCAAAATTACAAGGGAAGAAAGGGGTTATGTTCGTGTTGTTTTATTTATTGTTTCATAGCCAAACACAGTGAATTAGTAGGATATCAAGGCAGAGCAAAAGAAGTAGGCAATCTTGTAGTAACCTATTCAAGCCACAATGAACATCTACTCCATATAAACTGATTATATTTATTTGTATTCTGTATTATGCATCTGAGATAAAAGAGCAAGGCATAATCCATATTTCTTGCTAGAGTTTTGTGTTCAATGTGTTAATTTCTTGCACTTTTGACAATTGTAGTTTTGTTCTTTTCTTCTCAGTTATTTCTCGTGAAGAGATTGTATGCATCTAATATTATAACTTGACATAAGTAATAATACAAAATAAATTATACCTTACCATCATTGTAGTAGCTTATTGAAATTTAATGTGATGAGATGTCTAGTGGAATGTCCATAGCAGTTTCTGTAGCATTTTATTAGCATACCGGTTTTCTTTGATCTTTTAATTGATCAGCTGTAGGATCTAGATTTTTGCATAAGGTGAGGAATGTAGTTTCAAACCCTAGTCATGGTGGATGAATAACGATGACTTGGGGAGAGATTTGCATGGTTGGAAGTGAAGTCTATGATATTGTAGTGTGCTAGGGTAAATTTTCCCTAGATTTTGACCAATTTCATTCTTCTTGTACAACAATAAATCTAACAGTGCACTCCTACCACTAATACTACTATGCAATGTTATGATTATTCCCCTAAGGTTTTCTTAATAATTAACCTTTCTTTTCCTATTACAGTAGTTAATTTTGATTCACAGTTGTCACTCTTTCTTCAGTGACTGTAGTGAATGGAGATATCTGAAATATAAAACAACAATACCATAGTTTTTGGCATTACATTATCCAATAACATATAAATCCCGAGTACAACATGAAATTCAATTCAGGCAATTTTAGTCCCTTACTGATGGGAACTATTAACTACTCGTTAAATCCAATTTCGCAATACCAAATGTCCAATCTTAAATGAATTATGTTTCCTACACTTCCTGAGTTTTACGTTATCTAAGAAGTCAATTCTAAACCTATTACAAAGTCATCTTCACCCCAATCTTCCCCCTTCTACATGACTACGTCCTTCTACTGAAGTATCTGAATTGCAGATAATCCCGAACTCTAGGAATTGTATTTTCTGGCATGTATAGGACTTTTCTCCATAGGTCGAAGGGAAAACAATCTCGGTGGTCACCTTAAAACTCTCGCATCTTGGAAACCCTTCTTGATTCTCAATCGAATAGGTTATGCTTCCAGAAACTCATATTTGAACAATGTTTACGCTTAGAAATCCTTTTTTAAGTTCCGAGTCACTCGTTTACTATTTTCTACACTCCAACCTACCTTTTGTTTTTCGGCTTAACTTCCTGAGATAATGCCAAGGCTTGATCTATGAAAAACGATACCCAAAAAGACAGAAAAGGATCAATTTTCGTGGATAAGATTTAGTCTAGTAAATTTGTTGCCTTTTGAAGATCTTTCCTATGCTAGAACATGAGCAAATCCACGAGTCTTACTACCTTTTTAAATGTCCTTCCTATGTTGAACTTTGCCGACCCTCTTAATAGCTCTACCTATGCAAAAACAGAATCTCGCTCTTAGGAGATCTAAAAATTTTATTGTCTTCACCCCGTAGAGTGTTTTTATATAGTAAAGTTCCACCAAGTCTTCTCATAAGGGTGATAAGTAAGCTGAAGGGTTGCAGCATTAAGACATGTCTACAGGAGATGTATTTCTTCCAAAGATGGCCTGAAAATTTGCTTGTATTGTGTGTGAAGCCGTCAAATAGATGGGTTCCTCAAGCCAAGATTTCAACACTTTATCACAGGAAGTATACAAGTCTCATTTGAGTACCATACTCCACAAATCATCGTTAAACCATACGACTTTAAGAATGTATAGATATCAAAATACAAGAATTTCAGTAACACTATAAAAAATAAATTATATAGTAACGAGTAGTGATGCTACAGTTCTATACACTCAAACAAAGTCACCTTAAGTCATATAGAGGTGATTGTCACACAATCAACAACAAATATTAGTCCACCAACAAATCCCATCATGACCCATCAACACAAACTCTCATAATAGTTAACAACCCAGAACAATAACATTTAACCTTTCTCCTTGCTTAGATACTAGATGTTGAAATTAATTTGATCTTCCTCTCAAATCTCCACTAGGTTATAGAACAATGTCTTGTCAAATGTTAAGGATCTACTTAAAGGTGTAATACAAGTCTCTGAATATAACATAGGCTAGACAACAGAGAGATTTTAGGCAGATTTCTACTTTATATAGGATGCTGGAAAGCTACAAAGAAGAGGCCTAATGTTTGGTTAGCTTCTTCCACAGGGTTAGAGCATAATTCATTTGTTCAAATGTCCAAAATTCTTCAAAGATCACATAATTTAGGTCAACCGAACCAAGAAAATTTTAGCAAGGATTCAAAGCTCGATAATATTTTAAAAATTGATCCCTAATAGTAAAGGAGATAGTGTAATGGATAAATTAGAGCTTGCAGTTCACTATACTAGAGAAAATTATGCCTCCAACTGAGATTGCATCTCAAATAGGCACTTAAACGTTGCTTCAGATCAGATATTGCAAACACTACAGAATGATCCATCGAAATTCAACAGTATACTTAAAAAAGTCTTTGGTCGAGCTCCAGGGTTCTCCTCTATTGTTAAAACAATTTTAGAGATCCAATATTAAGCCCTTAAAACAAACATATTCGACCTACAAGAGAAAAGAAAATGCCAACGAAACCAAATCCAAGAAAAATAGGTAGAATCCAAGACTTTAATTTCTGAAAAGGATACACTAGGCTGAAGTCCTGTTTGTCCTCATAAAATCATAAACTATCCACTGCCATTTAAGAACGTATCCCCAATCTATTTGTCACAAATTTTAGATAAACACAAGAAAAAATATGCTCCAAGCCTTAGACAAAGATCACCTGTGACAGTGACCGCAGCATAGTTTTTGAAAACCGCCAGCGATCCCCCGCACCGCTCTTGCTGAATCAGTGGTATTTCTCGATGGGGCTCTGATCACACTCACCTTTTGACGCGTGTCCACAGTAGTCCTTGCCAAAACCGTCATTCGCCAGAGCTTAACGTTCAGCAAATAAGGCCGCCCGATATTGCCAGCAGTTGTCCAATTAATGAGAAGCAGATCAACGGTTGATGTACAAGCTTGCAGCAAGTTGTGTGACGTGAAGTGAATTTTTTTTTGACCTCCATATGATTTTTAAAACCGTATGCAAGGTTGATTGAATCAATTTACCGCCATGCTGAAGGAATTAAAGAAATTAATTGAAATGTACTGGGGTCATTGAATGTAGGTGAATTTTTCATTTTACCGGAGTATGGCAGGTAAAAACAAAAGGTTATCTCCTGTTCTGTAGTTTTTTGTTGACCCTGAATTGTAGCGCAGTAGAGCGCAAATGAAAGAGGGAAAATATGCAGCGCGAGCATATGGAGCACGCAGTAGCGTGAAGAAATGTTTTTTGTTGTTCTGAAACATGTAATATGCATTAGCATAGAAACAGAGTGGTAGTTGTGTTAATCCCTCTGCAATATAGGGTAGCAGTGCCCGAATGTAATTTCTATTGTTGGAAAAGGAATACGCAACAGTGTATGTACTGTTTTTTTTATTATTATTATTACATAATGCAAAGTGAAACTCGCCGCAGCAAACGTAAGGAAAATTCTTACAGCATGTTGAATGTAATGTCTTTTTGTGGTTGTCTGTTGTGAGAGAGGGTAGAAGCGCAGCAGCGCATATGAATGTAGTTTTTGTTGCTTGCATATGAAATGCAAGTGAGGCACAACAGTGTCAGAGTTGTTGTTTGTTGAAACGAAAATGGAAGCACGCATGAGTGCTCAAGTGAAGAATTTTCACACAGCAGTGTGAATGTTTTCTTTGGGGAATACGCAACAATGCGTATGCAATGTTTTGTTGATCAAATGAAATATACACGCAGCAATGTGAAAGTAGTTGTTCATTGAGAGAACAAGAGGGAACTTGCAGCAGATCGAATGTAAGAAGAATTTACACAGCAGTGTTGATACTTTGGAGGAGACAGAGTATTGTTTTTTGTAATGCACACCAGTGCAAAGTAAGAGGGAACAGAGCAGAGTATTTCCAAGAAGAGACAGTGAAGTTTTTGGAACTATCTGAAGCAGTTCTGTTGGTGTAATCCCTCTGTGTGAGGAAGATGTTTTTGTAACAACAGTTGTGAAATCCCTCTGTGTGAGGAAGACCTATTTTGTAAAAGTCAGACTTATAAATGAATAGAAGTTTTTTTTGTGTTGCTGAAACTCTGTCTGCAGCAAAATGATTTTAGTTTCTATTGTGTTGAAAAACAAAGCATTGTTCTCTGTGCATTTTGTTTGGAATTACCAGAAATTCCCAACATGGTATCAGAGCTTGTCCAGGCTCTTTGAAGGTGTCAAGGAAGCTGAAGGAAGGATTTCTTGCTGCAGCAGCTTCTCCAATAGACTGAAGACTCAGTCAAGAAAAAACCAGGTATTTCTGAAGTTTTTTTGTTACTGTCCTCACAGTCAGTTATTTTAAATACACAGTCAAGTATAGTGAAGAGTGCAAGAATAAGGGCGGAGAACCCAAATGGCGAGGTCAAGGAAGAAAGCCTACAATCCTCCTAAGGATGTGTCTCCCTCTACTACTAAAATGGAAGAAAATAAATTTGATGAGGCTCCAAGGCTTAACGGGAACTTTAATATATGGGAAGCAAAATTGAGGTCTTTCTTACAGTCTCAAGGGATTGAATTTTGGGAATCAGTGATTGACGATAGCAGGATGGATAGAGAATCCAAGGAGTACAATGCAAAAGCAACAAAGACAATCTTGAATGGGCTACCTGATTCTATAAAGAAGAATATAGGAAAATATTCATCAGCAAAGGATATATGGGACAGACTTCATGACCTTCACTCAAAAGGAGCACTGACCATGACCATCAATCAAGAAGGAGATCTTGTATCCATCATAGAAGAAAATAATGAAAAGGACTTTGTAGAAAAACTCATCGCTCAACTTATGGCTTCCATGGAAGAGATTAACAATTTGAAAAAGGAAAATGAGGCACTTAAGAAGATAGCTCCAGTTGGTAGCCAAGATCAAACAAGGAAGAAAGTTGACCTCATCAAGCTTCAAGTACAAGAAAGGGATGAAGAGCTTGCCACGCTTAAGAAGGAATTTCATCAAAGAAAAAGGAAGCATCATGAAGAAGTCATATCCATGACAAATCAATTGAATACAGCAAAGAAGTAGGAAAATACCTTGTCAAGTCAACTTGAACAAAGTCACAAGAGCGTGAACAAACTTGAAGAAGAGATTGGTTAGTACAAGGTAGAGGTCTCCTCCCTTAAGTCTCAATTACAAGAAGCCAACAAACAGGCACAAGGAGCTGAGAAGAAAATGAAGAGCAGTCAAGCAAAGAATGAAGAAATCTTCAAAATGAAGTCAGATATCATCTCCCTTAAAATAGTAGCAGTTGACGCTGCTCGTAGCAAGGAAGAAACTCAGGAACAACTTGCAAAGAAGAATAATGAGAGTGAAAGATTAGAAGAAGAGATTGTCCTCCTCAGAAAAAGGTTGAAGGGATGAACAAAATCTTGAAGAGCTCTCAAGCCTTGGATGACATGCTCAACTATCACAGATGTCCATCTGATAAATCAGGACTCGGGTATGCAGGTGAACCCTCAAACAAGAATCAAAATGCTTTAAGCAAAAGAGATGTGAAGAAGCCAGAAAGAAATTGTGATGCTCCTAGTTCCAGCAAAGGAAAGGAGAAAAATCAAGGCTACAATAGAAGAAATCTTGCTCCAAGTAGAAAACCATCTCCAAAAAGAAATGTAGATGATGTCAAAGAGGCAAGAGGCAATGGCTATCATCAAAGGATCTCAAGGCAGAAAGGATTCAGAAGTACATCAAGGAAGCCTCCATCTTCCAGGTACCAAAGTTAATTTTTTTGTTATTGTTATTCTTGTTCAAACTTTGGTCATATGGCAGAAGACTGTAAAGCATCTCATAGAGATAGATGTTATAGTCTCCGACAACCTCCAAGAAACAATTTTACAAGAAGAAATCATGAAATCTTATTCATGAACAATGTAGAATGCTTCAAGTGTCATAACATTAGTCATATGGCACGTGATTGTAACTTAACATGGGCTCTTACACAAGCTAGAACCATGCAAAAGAAGAAGGTTACACAAGTATGGAGAAGAAAGGAAATACAGTCCGAAAGTCCCTTGAGCTCTCCCGCCAATCTAAGTTTTTTTTGAGAAGACTTTGCCAAAATTAGACGATGCATACAGTTAGGGGGAGCCTATAATTCTTGATCATTATCACTGAAGCTATTAATGAACGGGTCCTTATGAAATCCTTGCTGAACTATATTAACAATCATTCTTTGATGAAGATCATGTTTCAGGAGCCATTTCATGGGCTTCCAAAAATAACCTATTGTAGCATTGTCTACAGCAGAGGCAGAATATATGGCAGTTACAACAGATGCATGTCAAACAGTTTGGATGAGAAGGATGTTAAGGAGCTTATGCCAAGAGCAGGCAAAAGGAACTATAATTTTAACCCAGTAGTTGAAATTAAAGGGGAGTTTTGAAATATTAATTCCAACTGCCATGCAGCGACAGTGACCACAGCGTAGTTTTTGAAAACCGCCAGCAATCCCCCGCACCGCTCTTGCCGGATAAGTGGTATTTCTTGAGGGGGCTCCGATCAAACTCACCTATTGATGCGTGTCCACAACAGTCCTTGCCAAAACAGTCGTTCCCCGGAGCTTAACGTTCAGCAAATAAGGTCGCCCAATATTTCCAGCAGCCGTCCAATTAATGAGAAGAAGATCAACGGTTGATGTACAGGCTTGCAGCAAGTTGCGTGATGTGAAGTGAATTTTTGTTTGACCTCAGTATGACCATTAAAACCGTATGCAAGGATGACTGAATCAATTTACCACCATGCTGAAGTAATTAAAGAAATTAATTGAAATGTACTAGGGTCAGTAAATGTGGGTGAAGTTTTTATTTTACGGGAGTATGGCAGGTAAAAACAAAGGGTTATATCCTTTTCTGTAGTTTTTTGTTGACCATGAATTGTAGCGCAGTAGAGCGTGAACGAAAGAGGGAAAATATGCAGTGCGAGCATATGGAGCACGCAACAACATGAAGAAATGTTTTTTGTTGTTCTAAAACATGTAAAATGCAGCAGCATAGAAACAGAGTGGTAGTTGTGTTAGTCCCTCTGCAATATAGGGTAAAAACACTCAAATATAATTTATGTTGTTGAGAAAGGAATACGCAGCAACGTATGTAATGTTTTTTTTTATTATTATTGCATAATGCAAAGTGAAACTCGCCATAGTGAATGTAAGGAAAGTTCTTACAGCAGGTTGAATGTAATGCCTTTTTGTGTTTGTCTGTTGTGAGAGAGGGTAGAAGCGCAGCAACGCATATGAATGTAGTTTTTGTTGCTTGCATATGAAATGCAGGTGAGGCACAACAGTGCAAGAGTTGTTGTTTGTTGAAACGAAAAGGGAAGCACACATCAGTGCTCAAGTGAAGAATTTTCACGCAGCAGTGTGAATGTTTTCTTTGGGGAATACGCAACAACGCATATGCAATGTTTCGTTGATGAAATGAAATAGACATGCAGCAGCATGAAAGTAGCTGTTCATTGAGAGAATAAAAGGGAACTCACAGTAGAGTGAATGTAAGAAGAATTTACACAGCAGTGTTGATACTTTGGAGGAGACGGAGTATTGTTTTTTGTAATGCACACGAGTGCAAAGTAAGAAGGAACAGAGCAGAGTATTTCCAAGAAGAGACAGTGAATTTTTTGGAACTATCTGAAGGAGTTTTGTTGGTGTAATCCCTCTGTGTGAGGAAGATGTTTTTGTAACAACAGTTGTGAAATCCCTTTGGAAGACCTATTTTGTAACAGTCAGGCTTATAAATGAATAGAAGTTTTTTTTTGTGTTGTTGAAACTCTGTCTGCAGCAAAACAATTTTAGTTTCCGCTGTGTTGAAAAACAGAGCATTGTTCTTTGTGCATTTTGTTTGGAATTACCAGAAATTCCCAACAGGGGCCACTAAAAAATATTAAAGAATTTCACATATATTTCTTCAAAAAAAAAATATTGGAAACATCCTTCAAACTTCAACCTTCAACCAAGTGTCTCCGTGTTTTTCTCCTTCCTCAAGATCTCCACCAGTGTCTTCAACCTTCGAAACCCTACCTTGCCCCCTCCAATATAATATAAACATCCAAATCAGTTTTCAAAATCAAATACTTGAGAGGGTAATTTTATTAAATATAATCAATAATAGTTATTGATAAGAAGTTATCCTAATGAAAAATCCAAGTCATCATAGCCATTTGTTGATTCTTTTGTGGGAAAATACCTTGTAAAATCAACATTTTACACATGACATGGAAGAAACATTGACGGGAAAGTTGAAATAGAAAAACTCACTGAAAACGTTGCCTTGTAATAACTACTCAAACAGAGTATCTAAGTTGTGTTATGGAAATGCTCTGCAATCTACTAAAACAAAGTTTCCATGTATCTAACATCATACCATTTAAATCCAAAATATTCTCTTTCATCATTGTTGTTCACTCAAAATCTAGCTCTTGTTTTCAATGGATGAACTTTTCCTTCAAATCCCATTGAAATACTTACCTCATAACTGCATAGTCATAGAGAAACTGCACGCATGCCTCGGAGTACACTCACATCAAGAACCTCAATTGTTTTCTATGTTCTTAAAGACAATTTCAGTAAAATTCTCGTCAATGTGAGGAACAAAACCTTTCTCAATCATTTCTTCCCAAACTACATTGTAAGTGATGTGAATAGGGGTCATACCCTTCTCTAGCATCTCATTCAAAAGTTCATTAGCATCCTGCATTTTCCCTTTCTGCACAGCCCCTTGATGCATACATTATATGTTGCAATTTTAGTGCATAGACCTATTTTTTCCATTTCCTTGTGTAGTCTCAAAGCTAACTTAATATCACATTCCTCACAGAAACCATTCATCAAAGTATTATAGGTCATCTAGTTTGGAGCTAGTCCAACTTCGAACATCTCATTCAAGAGATTGTTAGCCTTTGGGGTTCTTCCTTGCTGGCACAAGGCACTGATCTATATATTATATGTAATAAAATCAACTTTTACATTTTTCTCTGCCATTTAATCAATGAATTTTATAGTCTCTTTCATCTTTCTTATCTTGCAAAATCGATTCATAAACGAATTGTAAGTGGAGACATTGGCATGAACACCTTTCTTAATCATTTTTTCCAGTAACCGAAAGGCCTCTTGCATTTCACCTTTTTTGCAATATCCATCAATTAGTGTGTTGTATGTGACAATGTTGGGAACCAAAACTTTTTCTCGTCATTTAATTTAAGATTTCTTCCCGTTTTATTGTTTGCCCATTTTTTTAAAGTCCATTAATGAGTGCATTGTAAGTAATAATGTTAGGTACCACACTTTTTTCTTTCATTTCACCATGCAGGTTAAAAGCTTCTTTGGTCTTATCCTCATTGCATAATCCACATATTAGTGCATTATAAGTGACAATATTAGGCAAAACGCCATTTTTTTTCATTCTTTTAAGAATCTTGAATGCAACAGCCCCATCTCCTTCCTTGCAGTAACCATAAATGAAAGTGTTGTAAGTAACCTGGGTAGGAATTAATCCCTTCATTAAGAATCTCTTTTTCTTTATATAGTTTTCCAGGTATACCCTTCTTGCAGTGACCATCAATTAGTGTATTATATGTAATAGCATTGGGAGAGAAACCCCACGATTGCATGTCTATTAATAGATTAGTAGCCTCCTTCTAAAATTTTCCTTCCTTGTAGAGGGTATGAATCACACTAATAAAAAAGTCACTGTTGTCCCTAAACTATTTCAAATTTTAAACCTTCTTAGAAGGGGTATTGTTGCCAGTGCTAGGGCTTTAAATATCATATAAGGTTTAAGATTGATTATTTTAGTAGCTCTATATAGCCAACACGGCCTCGGTTTACTATTGAGTTCAATGGAGTATGAGGCCTTCCCTAATAGGGTCTCATCTTTGCTTGCGTTTTCCCATCCCATATGTCATTTTGAAAAAAGGAGAAGGTTGGGCATCGTATTAGGGGCTTTAGTAGAACTAATACCCTCATACCTCATTAATAAGAAGGTCAACACCTGCAAAGTACTATTCCCATCATTTTCACTCTTGGCACAATGATATGGGTCCAATTATCTACGGTTGGCTTGTTGTTCGTGGTTTGGTTTTATATATAGATTTCTTCTCACCTCGCATGGGACCAGTTCCATGAAAAATCAATTCCAAAATCTATCCTTCAAAATAGAGAAGTATGTGTAGATAAATTAGATCTTGGAGTTTGCTATGTTGGAGAAAACTATTCCTCCAACTAAGATCACATCTCAAATAGGCACTTCAACATTGCTCCAGATCATAAATTGCAAACACTACAGAATAATCCAACAAAATTCAATAGTACAATTCATAAAGTCTTTGGTCGACCTCTAGGGTTATGTTGTATTGTCAAAATCAATTTAAAGATCCAAGATTAAACCATTGGAACATACATCTGCAACATGCAAGAGAAAATAAAATCCCAGCGAAACCAAATCCAATCAAAAGAGACAAAACCAAGGACTTCAATTTCCCAAAGGGATTCACTAGGCTGCAATCGTGTTTGTCCTTAGAAAATCATAAACTATCCATTTCCATTTAAGAACTTATCTCCAATTTGTTTGTCACAATTTTCATATCAACAGAAGAAAAAATATTCTCCAGGCCTTAAACAAATATCATCTACAAATGAGACAAATACTATGAAACCCTAGTGCCAAAAAGTGAATTCGATCACCCAAAATCAAATACCAAACTTAAGAGTTGTTGTTTGTTGTATTAGGTATCCTCCATGGGGCCACTAAAAAATCTTGAAGAATTTCACATATATTTCTTCAAAAGCAAAAATTATCCAAAACTTCCTTCAACCTTCAACCAAGTGTCTCCATGTTTTTTTCCTTCCTTGAGATCTCCACCAGTGTGTTCAACCTTCGAAACCATGCCCTACCCCCTTTGATATAATATAAACATCAACATTATTTTTCAAAATCAAATACTTGAGTGGGTATTTTTCTTAAATATAATCAACAACAATTATAGATAATAAGTTATCCTAATGAAAAAACCTAGTCAACATAGCCATCTGTTGATTTTTTTGTGGGAAAATACCTTGGAAAATCAACATTTTACACATGACATGGAAGATACATTAAGGGGAAAATTGAAATAGAAAGGCTCCCTTAAAGACTTTCCCTGCAATAACTACCAAAACAAAGTAGCTATGTTATTTTATAGCATCGTCGTGCAATCTACCAAAACAGAGTTTCCATGTATGTGACATCGTACCATTGAAAGCCAAAATCTTCCCTTTCATCATTGTTGTTCACTCATAATCTAGTTTTTGTTTTCATTGGATGCATTGAAGTTTCTTCAAAGTCCATTGAAATAGTTACCTCATAATTGCATAGTCACAAAGAAATTTCTTTTATGCCTCAGATTACACTGAGAGCAAGAACCTCAATTGCTTTCTATTTTCTTAAAGACAATACCAAGTAAAATTCCCTTCAATGTCAAGAACAAAACCTTTCTTAGTCATTTCTTCCCGAACTAAATTGTAGGTGACATGATTTGGGGTCATACCCTTCTCCAATGTCTCATTCAAAAGTTTGTTAGCATCTTGTAATTTTCCCTTTCTGCACAACCCCTTGATGAGTACATTTGACCTCTTTTTTCGCTTTCCTTATGCAATCTCAAAGATGACTTAATATCACCTTCCTCACATATTTGAAACCATTCATCAAAGTATTATAGGTAATAACACAAGGGATTGATCAATATATTATATGTAATAACATCAGCTTTGAAATTTTTCTCCACCCTTTCATCAATGAGTATCTCAGTCTCTTTCATCTTTGTTATCTTGCAAAAGCCATTCTTGAGGAAATTGTATGTGGAGACATTGGCATGGATACCTTTGTTAATCATACTTTTCAGCAACCGAAAATCCTATTTCTTTTCACCTTTTTTGCAGTGTCCATCAATTAGTGTCTTACGTGTGATAGAGTTGGGAACCAAACCTTTTCTCATGATTTCATCTAAGATTTCTTCCCCTATTATTGTCTACCCATTTTTGCAAAGTCTATTACTGAGTGCATTGCAAGTAATAACTCTAGGTACCACACCTTTTTCTTGCATTTCACCATGCAGGTTAAAAGCTTCTTCGATCTTATCCTTGTTGCACAGTGCATAGATTAGTGCATTATAAGTAACGACATTGTGAAAAACACCATTTTCCTTAAATTTCTAAGGCATCTTGAATGAAACAACCCCATCTCCTTCCTTGCAGTAACCATCAATGAGAGTGTTGTAAGTAACCTGGGTAGGAAATAATCCCTTCGCCAACATTTCATTAAGAATCTCTTTTGCTTTATTAATTTTTCCAATTATAAAATTCTTTTAGTGACCATCAATGAGTGTATTATATGTAATAACATTGGGAGAGAAACACCATGATTGCATGTCTGTTAATAGATCTGTAGCCTCCTTCTGCAATTTTCCTTCCTTGTAGAGGGAATGAATCACACTAATAAAAAAGGCATTGTTGTCCCTAAACTATTTCGAATTTCAAGCCTTCTTAGGAGGGGTACTATTGAAAGTGTTAGGGATTTAAAGATCAAAGAGGGTTTAAAATTAATTATTTTAGCAACCATATATAGCCAATAGGGCCTCAGGCTATTGTTGAGTTAAACGGAGTACGAGGCCTTCCCTACCAAGGTCCCATTTTCACTTGGGCTTGCCCAACCCATATGTCATGTTGAAAAAAGGATAAGGTTGGGTGTCGTATTGGGGGCTTCCACAGAACTAATGCCCTCAGACCTCATTAATAAAAGGGTCAACACCTAGAAATACCATTCCCATCATTTTCTCTCTTGGTACAAAGATGTGGGTGCAATTAGCTATGGTTGGATTGTTGTTCATGGTTTGGTTTTATATATAGCTTTCTTCTCACCTGGTATGGGATGAGTTCGATGGAAAATCAATTCTAAAATTTACCCTTAAAAATATAGAAGTATGTGTGGATAAATTAGAGCCTAGAGTTTGTTATATTGGAGCAAATTGTGCCTCAAACTGAGGTCACATATCAAATAGGCACTTCACATTTTCTTTATATCATAGATTGCAAACACTACAGAATAATTTAGTGAAATTCAATAGTATAGTTCATAAATACATTGTTTGAGCTTTAGGGTTTTTCTCTTTTGTCAAAACGATTTCAAAGATCCAAGATTAATCCCTTGGAACATACATCTTCAACCTGCAAGAGAAAACAAAATACCATTGAAACCAAATACAAGCAAAAGAGACAGAACAAAAGACTTCAATTTCCCAAAAGGATTCACTAGGCTGTAATCTTGTTTGTCCTCAGAAAATAATAAACTATCCACTTGCATTTAAGAGCGTATCTCCAATATGATTGTCACAAATTCCAGATCAGCACAAGAGAAAATATGCTCTCGGACTTAGACCAGGAACACTTGCAAATGAGACAAAGACTGAAAAACCCCAGTGCTAAAAAGTGAATTCCATCACCCAAAATAAAATACCAAACTTGATAGTTGTTGTTCATTGTATCCGTTATCCTCCAAGGTGCTGCTAAAAAATCTTAAATCATGTCACATATATTTCTTCAAAAAAATCATTCTAAGCTTTCTTCAAACTTCAACCTTCAACCAAGTGTCTCTGTGTTTTTTTCCTTCCTCTAGATCCTCACCATTGTCTTGGACCTTTGAAACCATGTTCCACCCCCTCAATATAACATAAATATCCAAATTAGTTTTCAAACTCAAATACTTGCACAAGTAATTTTCTTAAATATAATCATCATCATTTATAGATAAGAAGTTATCCTAATGAAAAACACAAGTCAACATAACCATCTTTTGTTTCTTTTGTTGGAAAATACCTTGCAAAGTCAATATTTTATACATGACACGGAAGATATATTAAGGGGAAATTTGAAATAGAAAAGCTCCATGGAAGAGTTTCCATTGATAACTACCAAAATAGAGTATCTAAGTTATTTTACAACATCGCCCTGTAGTATACCAACACAGAGTTGAACTCTATGTGACATCGTACCCTTTAAAGCCAAAATCTTCCCTTTCATCCTTGTTGTTCACTTAGAATCTAGTTCTTGATTTCACTGGATGCATTGAAGTTCCTTCAAAGACCACTGAAATAGTTACCTCATAATTGCATAGTCACATAGCAACTACACGCATGCCTTAGATTACACTGACAACAAGAAACTCAATTTTTTCTATGTTGTTAAAGACAATATCGAGTAAAATTCCCTTCAATTTTAGCACCAAAAGCTTTCTCAATCATTTCTTCCCGAACTACCTTGTAGGTGATGCGATTATGGGTCATAACCTTCTCCAACATCTCATTCAAAAGTTCATTGGCATCCTACATTTTTCCCTTTCTACACAACTCCTTGATGAGTACATTATATGTTGCAATGCTAGCCCATCGACCTCTTTCTTCCATTTCCTTGCACAGTATCAAAGTAGACTTAATATCACCTTCCCCACAAAAACCATTCATCAAAGTATTATAGGTGAGGTAATTTGGAGCTAGCGTAACTTCCAACAACTCATTCAAGAGCTTGTTAGCCTTTGGGGTTCTTCCTTTCTAGCACAAGATACTGATCAATATATTATATGTAATAACATTAGCTTTGACATTTTCTCTACCATTTCATCAGGAAGTTTCTTAGTCTCTTTGATCTTTCTTATCTTCCAAAATCCATTCCTGAGGGAATTGTATGTGAAGACATTGGCATGAATACCTTTCTTAATCGTAATTTCCACCAAACGAAAAGCCTCTTTCATTTCATATTTTTTGTAGTGTCCATGAATTAGTGTGTTGTATGTGACAATGTTGGGAACCAAACCTTTTATTGTGATTTCATCTAAGAATTCTTCCCCTTTTATTGTCTGCCCATTTTTGCAAAGTCCATTATCAAGTGCATTATAAGTAATAATGCTAGGTACCACATCTTTTCTTGCATTTCACCATGCAGGTTAAAATCTTTTTTAGTCTTATCCTCGTTGTATAGTCCATAGATTAGTTCATTATAAGTGAAACATTGGGAAAAATGCCATGTTACTTCATTTTCTCAAGCATCTTGAATGCGGCAACCCCATCTCATTCTTTGCAGTAACCATCAATGAGAGTGTTGTAAGTAACCTGGGAAGGAAATAATACCTTCAGCAAAATTTCGTTAAGAAGCTCTTTTTCTTTATACATTTTTATAATTATTCCCTTCTTGCAGGATCATCAATGAGTGTATTATATGTAGTAGCATTGGGAGAGAAATCTCATGATTTCATGTCTATTAATAGATCAATAGCCTTGACCTTCTACAATTGTCCTTCCTTGTAGAGGGCATGAATCTCACTAATAAAAAAGGCACTCTTGTCCCTAAACTATTTCGAATTTTAAGCCTTATTAGTAGGGGTAGAGTTGCAAGTGCTAGGGATTTAAATACATATATGGTCTAAATCAATTATTTGAACAACTCTATATATCCTACAAGGCCTCAGTTTACTCTTTAGTACAACAGAGTACGAGGCCTTCCATATTAGGGTCCCATTTCCGCTTGGGTTTGCCCAACCCATATGTCATGTTGAAAAAATGATAAGGCTAGGTGACGTATTGGGGGATTTGGTAGAACTGGCGACCTCAAACCTCATTAATAAAAAGGCCAACACCCAAGAAATATTATTCCCATCATTTTCACTCTTGTTACAATGACGTGGGTCCAATTACCTATGCTTGGCTTGTTGTTCATGGTGTGGTTTTATATAGTTTTCTTCTCACCGTGATGGGACCAATTACATGGACAATCAATTTTGAAATTTATGCTTCAAAATATAGAATTATGTGTGGACACATTGTTGCAATAGTTTGTTGTATATTTAATTTGAATATTTCATAGAGATTATTATCTTTTATTAAAGTGTTGAGCACATCCAAAAGATTTATAGTATTAGTTTCTATTATTGGGGATGCATCCCTTTTTGTCCTGATTTTGTTCCTAAGATGAAAGGCCTGAGCCTCAAGGAGGTTGATAAATTATGACAAGGGAGATCATATAGTGGTAGTATAGGAGACTAAGTTTCTTTTAACAAACCCCTTTTTTATGATCATCATACATTTTGAAGTATAAAGTCAAATGTTGAAAATTATCGTGAGACAGGGAATTCAAATCAATTTTTACAAATCTGTGAATGAATTTTTTGAGGTATTATAGGAGAATGTAAAACTTAAATGGCATATCAACAATCAACCTCTTACCTTGCCTTTAGGCCATCTCCCCTAGTCTATTAATATCTAAACAAATGGGACTTGGTGTATAATATGGGTACTTAAAAGAAAAGGAAGAAAGGCTAAAAGGAAAGAGTGTTAGGAAAGGTAGCTATATGCTAAGCGCCCTCCTTCGAGGCATGTATACATGAAATTCCTATCTCTTGAAACCTATATGATCATATATGTAAAACCTTCACGCCATTACTAGACATTGAAAGTCATTTCATGAATTATTTCTACTTCTTTTTCCATGATTTTCCATCACATTTCCTATCTTTTCCTTAGGAACCTAGAAAGGACACTTTATCCTAGAACTTAACATACCTATAAGGGTAAATGTTTGTTCCCCCATGGTAATACTTAGGAAAATTATCATGGACTAAAACATTGTTTTTTTAAACATAGCTTCATATGTCTTTGCTTAAACTGATGTTTTGAATTCACTATCCTTTCTTAAGAACTTTTGCTTGAAATTGGTGTTTTCATGTTATATGTTATAATATTCCATGTTATCCTAAGATACTATTAATGGATCTTCATGACATCAAGTTGCAACGTGCTTTGTGGTTACTAGTGTTATTTGAATATAGGTATTTTCATATTTTTCTATGGTGGGAAAAATTATTGTTTATCCATGTCATTTAAAGAGTATCATATATGTTCACTCTTTTCTTTGGTAATGAGAGATGAGGTACTCATCGATTCTTTGTGTAAGAAAAATTTATAATATGCATGTTGTCATAGATATTTTAAATTATGATCACCGCATTAGGCATGACACAATTTTCTTTGAGTTGATGTACTGGTGTAATAATTATGTTGTCAAACTATGATAAACAAATGATTTTGTAATCCAATTACAAACAATTATGGTATAACTTATCTTTTGACACATACCACATGTATTTGTTTCATGGTGCAATTTAAGTTCTTGGAATTATCTCATACATAGTTTATTCAACTAGGTTCACATTTCATTTACAAACATCACATGAACAATTTATTGCTTAATTTGAAGATCTTTTAAATTTGTTCACATGGATAATTCAACATGCCAACCATATGTGCTAAACGGATCTTTTATCTTTGTGAGTGGTTAAGAAGTTTCCATTGTTAGTTCTACCCGTAAGAAAGTATTTATACTAACCAACCTTGCTATTTTAACTTACAATAAGATTATCTTTAGGGTAGGAAACCTTTCCTTATTCTTAAAACATAAGGGAAGATCTCCTAGATGACATGAGGTGGCTTCCCTACTAGTTTCCAATGAGTTCTCCCACTAGGATTAGGAATTTATTTTTCATGATCTCTAAATTACTATGGATATTCCACTAAATAGATCATCACAATAGAGGTACTAAAATATTTTTGAAAATACGAAATTCACACTATGAGAGTTATTTTCTCCCTATATTTTTGGATTTGCTAATTATTATTTATTGTGTATAAATTCAAATTACAATTATTGAGAAAATAGAGAAAAAAATATAACAGCCATTCACAAACCACATTAATGCAAGATACGATATTGTAAACCTTTTCGAGAGAAAAACCAAGTTGGAAGGTGAGATTTCTTTGCTCTCTCTTTATATAAATGGAAAATGGATGCAAGTAAAAAGGAATGAGACCTATTTCTCATGGGATACTAGAGAAAAAATATCCTCTCTTTTTTCTCTCTATGCACTCCCATATACTCTCCTCATATATGTAACAAAATGCACTAGAATTGAATGAAACCCCTTTTTCACGCACTAGTAGTTGCATGCGATGTTGGGACACACGAGATATTACAGGAAGTTTATCAAAGCTTATGCTAAGATTACCATTCCCATGGAGAAATTACTAAATAAGGACACAATCTTCTATTGGGATGAAGAATGTTAGTGTAGCTAGGATGTATTGAAGGAAAATATGGTCACCGCGTCGATCTCGGTATTCCCTGACTAGAAGAAGGAATTTCATGTACATGTCGATGCCTCTTGCATTGCATTGGGTGTAGTGCTAACATAGGTCGGTGAAGGAGAAATGGACCACCCTATAGCCTTCGTGAGTAGGAACCTATCAAAGGTTGAGAATAACTTCTCAATGGATGAGTGGGAAGGGTTGGGTATGGTGTATGGACTTTAGAAATTCAGGCACTATATGTTAGGAGCGAATCTTAAAATGTACACAGATCATTCTACCTTGAAGTATGTTAGACTAAGTCTTTTTAGCCTTCCACCAGTGATTAAACATGCTCTTACAAAGTGGCCTTAGGGTGTTAAAGTCAAATTTTGTCATTTCAGTGAGTGTTCAAGTAAAAATTGGTCACTAGGTATTAGGTCTAGGATTGTTTTCACTCCTTCCAAAGTTTTCCATGTATTGGTCCATGTCACCATTCCGCTGAGTGTACCATCATTCAAAGAGTTTTCATAATTATTTTAGGTTCCAATGGGTCATTTTACACCTTGTTCGTGCTTCCGCTACGTTTAGGTAAGGATCACTTCCCTCTCCTAGGGTTTTGAAGGTGATTTTTCTTGAATGGTAAAATCATCAACAAAACTTGTATATTTATGCTCATACACCTTCCCCTATCCTTAATATACCTTCTTAAACACTTCCCATCACTGATATCCCTCAAATTCATCATTTTCCCACAAACCCTAGCCTATTGCTATAATTTGACACTTTTCTAGGTTAGGCCTGTGTTTTGCCCTTTTGGACCCTTTCCCCTCAATAAATCCTTGAAATTATACTTTCCCCTACTTCCTCACATCTCTCTCTACTTCCAAAAATTTTCTCAACAAATTAGAGGCCCCTCATCCCCTTCATTTCCCTTCATTTTTACAAATCCTCTATTCCACACATCAGGATATGTTTTATTCAAATGATGTTTCCGAGCAAGAAAAGATCAATTTGATAAATGTGAGAGAGCTTTTTGTCCATCATAAACCCAAGAATAAAAACCTCCTTCAGTTTGTACACGGGTCTCATAGTTTGGAACAAAGGTCCAAAACATCATTTGCCTCAAGAGAGTTGATGCACTTATGGAGTGACCTTGGGAAAATAACGTTTTCTCCTAGCTGGAGTGACCAAATGACTTTCTTGATGAGTCAAATGATAACTAGACATAGAGATATTTCCAATGAGCTATCATGAGCTCAATTTGGAGTTGAGGAAGACCTCCAAACACTGACTGAAACAACACTCTTCATTTTGGCAGCCTCACTCTGCACATTTTGACCAGTCTTGGGAGATTGAGCTTTTGATAGGGAAAATGAGCTCCAAATTGAAAAATTGAAGATGTTATGGAAAGTAGACTTGAAGAATAAATTTTGGTATTTTTCTGGGGTGAGGAATCAAAGTTGTGGACTTGTATCAAACATCTTCCATGTCAATACCAAATTCCGTAAGGATGGTTCAAAATTGAAAATTTTCACTTTTGAGGGAAAAAATTGTTATCTTGGGCCATAAATTTTGCCAAAAAAGTTGAGCAGTTTTACGTAAGTGCTGAGTGTTGAAAACATAGTTCTTATGAGAAAACTATACCATTTATACAACTTGACTATTTCTTTGACCACCATAGTGCCAAATGGAGCTCGCTACAATATCTCATACATGTGGAGGCTATTAGGGCATGCTAGAATCAAAATTACAATGGAAGAAAGGGGTTATGTTCGTGTTGTTTTTTTTACTGTTTCATAGCCAAACACAGTGAATTATTAGGATATCAAGGCAGAGCAAAAGAAGTAGGCAATCTTGTAGTAACCTATTCAAGCCACAATGAACATCTACTCCATATAAACCGATTATATTTATTTGTATTCTGTACTATGTATCTGAGATAAAAGAGCAAGGCATAATCCATATTTCTTGCTAGAGTTTTGTGTTCAATGTGTTAATTTCGTGCACTTTTGACAATTGTAGTTCTGTTCTTTTCTTCTCAGTTAATTCTCGTGAAGAGATTGTATGCATCTAATATTATAACTTGACATAAGTAATAATACAAAATAAATTTTACCTTACCATCATTGTATTAG
>APFE031496099.1:756-14277 GCA_000404065.3 Pinus taeda
CATACTGTCCTTGGGGTTTCCCCCCAGACACAAACTGAGCACCCTGGGGTTGCCCCCCAGGCAAATATGAAGTACCCTGAGGTTGCCCCCCAGGTGGATAAGAAGTACCTTGAGGCTGCCCCCCAGGCGGTAACTGAGTTATGGTCGCCAATTTGTCACGCGGAATGAGTTATACTTGCGGACAAATCTAACCTTCCTAGGAGTCTAAGACTCTCTAATGACAAACAAACCAAATAAGAGCTATCCTTCTCTAGATACACATCATTTTACAAGAAATCAAATGTTCTCGATCTTACCTTAGGTCCAATGCCTGTTGTAGTAGTCCAGTCTTGTTGATCCGCGGATGAAAGGCTCCTCCTTTCACCTCAGACCTGCATTCACTAACAAGGCAGAACAGATTACATAGCATCTGAATATTCATCATAAAACAAAGCATATTTATCATATTGACCAAGGAATACATGAAATAATTCATTAACAAATCATTGAGAAGAATGGACTTATTTGTATTAAATAATCAAAAGGAACCATTACAACCTGAGCCTTGGTGTTGTGCAAGCTCCTCCCAGGGTCCAGCAAGAGATTTCCTCTACTTTGACAAGCTCACCCACTCCCACTATGGCAACAAGGAAGGATAGTGATCTCTCCTCACAAGTCAACAAATGGAAGTCCTAATTCCAGCAGCATTTACCCTATAGAATGTTCAGCTTTCAACCTCCCCTCCTTTGGCCCAATGCCTGTATTTATAGCATTCTAGAAGAGGTTATTCAGTTCCAACATCAATGGGATACTCCCTCTTTTGGATGGGGTAGTTCCTCTCTTGATGGGATAAGCTCCTCTATCATAGGGGTGCATGAACCATCTGGAGGCGCTCAATACACGTCAAGAACTCTTCTAGAAGGCTCTAGAAGTGACCACAAGTAACTTTTTAAAGATGAAACTTGCGCCTTTTGACCTTTACAGGGGTACGCACCCAACCTTTAGCTTACAGAGCGTACAAGTACACAGGTATAGTGTATTTGGAGTGCGTACACGCAGGCAAGGTAGAGAGAACCTGCGTACCCAGAGATAAACATGTTTTCCAGTGACTTTCTCTCTCTTTTAAGTTTTGACATGAAGAGCAGAGGTATGGGGCTTGACAAAGAGGACAATGTGGCTATTGATGAGGCCGTATAGACTGCAGATAGTCAAGGTGACAAATTTCAGTGTAACAGAGAGATGTAAGTATACCAATAGACTGATCTAAGAGCCCCGAATATTCACGGATGGTGCACCTCATTGTTTCCAGGCCTGCTTGAATTTCCTCATGACATTTTTCATGATCCACCAATGGTTGATGTGCCTAGAGTCTGAGCTCTGCGATTTGTTGAGTAAGCTCCCCTTGTGCTTTTGTGGCCACCTCTTTAGCCGTGCAGGCTCCTGTAGCCATGTGTTGAAACTTGGTAATGGTGGGAAGTCCACGGGGATAGCTAACGCTAGAACCATGCTGCATGCTTCTGTCATGGCTTGCTCGATGTCTCGATAATGTTCGACCAAGGCAGCGTGTTGAAGATTTACCTATTCTAACTCGGCTTTTTGCTACATTACAATGTGAAGGTCGTGACTTTCCCTAGTCCAGAGTTCATTAGTGAGTTCGTCCTGCAGTTGGTAGAGTAACCCACTGGGTAGGGTAGCCAGATCTAACTCCCAACTACTGTAGTCACCAGTGCTTTTGACTAGGAGAGCATCGACTGACAATGGTATAGTGTTCAGCATGGGTGTGCACCATCTTCTCAGCTGTAGTTATATTGTCGATGATGTGGACCCTACCCAAAGAATGTGCCTATATTGCCTCCAATTGCATCCTGATCTCCCCCAACACAATTGTTTGCTCTGTAATTAAAGCAGGGAAGGCACTATTAGTGGTCGGACTCGCTGTGAATTCTTTCTCCAATTCCTTCGTTATTTTGGACTTATTATAGGTAGTTGGTGAGTCATGTGTGCGCGATTGCTTGACCTGTTCTACGTGGTCCTGTGTCTCTATTTCCTAGTTTGACTCCAATACCTGCTCTATCATGATCTCTTCTAATAGTGAGTTCTTGGACGCCTCTTGCTGCAAGGCCATCTATCGTTCCTGATGTGCCTTTTCTACTAGGTGCATGAGCTGCTGTTGTCGGTCCTTCTTCTTCTGTTGCATGGTGACTTGGTCGAAGATGGCCTTATCTCGGTGCGCCATTCAAGTGGGCCTTATCTTGGTGCACCATTCGAGTGGCCATGCTGCCAAAACTACATATATTTCCTCATCTGTTGCCATGAACGGGAGTGTGACCCAGGATTGTTCTAGATCCTTTTGTGCCCAGATGTACAAGTGGTGCATGTCGACTTTAAACTCAGTCATGCTCTAGAAATTGTTATAGATCATGGTAGACATTCGCGGTCGTCAAGCAATCCTTGTCCTTATATTTCCTTCCGTAGAGGTCCAAAATGGGTGAATTGTAGAAACCCTTGTCGCATCCCTTGTACCGCATAGTGCCATATACCGCACTGCCTCAGGGAGGTCATCTGTAATACTGGGGAACTGGCTATCTTACTGTAGTTCACTTGTAGCCAAGAGGATTGACAAAAGAAACCATGCATAGTGAAATTTCTTACCTTTGTCCTGTGCTTCTTGATAGTTGGTCAGGAACTCGTTGCATAAGAATTGTGCCCAATTGAACTAAACCCCTTCGGCACATTGTCCAGCCAGCACAATGATAAAAATGGGTAATTCATCTGCACAACACTTCCTCATGAGTTTACAAGCGAGGAGATAAGTAGCCACTCATACGGCTCAATCGTTGATGTTGGCTATGACACATCCGTGCTTGCCTTTCTCCAGCTGATATTATGTTTTTGTTGTTTCGACGAGTCCTACGTCAATGCTGGTTCTTGCGGTGTCAGCGGGATCATTTTGTTTCAGTGGTAGGTGAGTTATTCGGTGGATTATTTCAGCTATGATCAGGATCAGCTCTTCCAACCATAGGAATCTATCATGTACTAGACAAATTAGTTGTTGATTTATAAATGTGGTAGTAGTCATGCGGTGGTAGTGAGGTAGCCATCTGAGGTTGAGGATGCCTGCCCTCTCCACACCTAGTAGCCACACTCGTGGCAATAACATGTCTTCGGATATCTCAGGGAACTTATCACGGTCAGCCAGATCCCAATCTTCAAATTTGAGGCTCGAAACGTAGCCCAACGACAAGCCTTCAAACCTTATGTCCTTTGGAATAAGCGTGGCTTGAAGCTCAGCCTTCGCAATGTCTAAATCCTTGGGTAGCTTCGCTGACCCTCACCATGGAAAGAGATATGGAGGTAATGATGGGAGTTGGAATGCGTCCACCTCTTCCTCGGCCTGTGCGTCTATCTAGTCAAGCAATTCTTGGAGAGCATCGTCATCCTCATCGGTTTCGGTGGAAACGACTTTGCCCTTCTCGGCTACGGATGGCTTAGTGAACTGTTGTGAGGCTCAAACTATTCCTTTCTTCTGCTTAGTCTTCTTATTTTGCAGTGTGCATGGGAATTTTAGAACCCCCGGTCCCTGAATCCCACCCTCTGGCCCTTCTAGATTCAGCTGCATTTCTTCCACGAATCGTGCTCGGGTTATGGCCATGGTACTCATGGATGTTCTGGGAGTTGACTGCTTACTTCTTTGTTCTAATGTATAGTGCCAATATGCCCATGCCATACCCAGGTGATAAAATAAAGTCGAAATTTTGAATGACTCCCTTCACTCCTTTTCTAGTGTAGTGCTAGATCTTAGTGGATCCAACTCGGAAATTTTTCCTTAAAGGTCCGCTACCCACTCCTTCCTACCATACTGTAACGTCCTTGTCATGAATAGTGGTGCTAATAGTCATCTCTTGACTGGTCCGTCGGGCGCTGCTGCAATTAGGAGGGAAGTGTTTCACCCAACCAGCTTCTTGCAGACTTTTTTATAGTCTCACGCCTTCTTTCAACTGCTCAGGGCACTGAGACTGTAGTGTTGACCACTAGTTAGGTGTTCGCACCACTGGTGCGTTGTCGTAGTGTCCTTGCTAGCTTGGGCTGCGAGCACTGCTCAGTCACTCGAGTAGCCATTTTTTCCTTCCGAGGATGTGTGCACAGCCATGATAGCAAGGTCATATCTCATTCGTTCTTAGCAGTATTCCTAAGCGGTCTGAATCATCTTATGTGTAGAGGAGCTACACTATTGTGATTATCCCGGTGTGACATTCTACTGAATCCGTTCCCACATATCACTCTTTGGTCTCTTGATCATACCCAGAGTGTGCTGTCAACACGGGGCTTGCAGCTACCTGGCTTTCTCTAAGCTCTCTTCCATTGCTTACTCCAGACCCATCTAGTCCATGGTACTTGCAACTTCCAAGCGATTTGTGTCATTGGACGACTATGATGTGTGCTGCCCCTTGAGTCCCTGTGGACCCTGTCATCAACTACTAGAAACCAGAGTCACTTCAAGCTACCTCCCTTAGTTTGTTTGGCCACTTGCCTGCACCTATCAATGACCTCCATGCTTTTTCATTTTCTTTGTTACGACTACCCTTTTTGTTGAAGCCAAGGTCGTTCGGGGTGCTAACGTAGATATTATCAGTGCACCTGGTTTCGATTCCTCCAAGGCAACCAGTTCTTCGACTTTCTCTACGGACGACTCTATGGCTCCTATCACAACCACCTGTTGCAATTTAATGTGGTTACTTCATGTAGTTAGTTTTGCCATCATTCAACCTCTTCATCCTAATCCGACGTGAAAGAGCTATCATGCTCCCATGAGAGTCGATCGTTCGCTGTTGGATTCACCTTGTCCTGATCTCACGCTGTGAGCTGATAGATACAGTCTAGTTCCCCATCACTATCGTCGGCATGCATAGGTTCAGTATAATATGCTCCCTCAGCTAGATCCAATGGAATCACTACTGAGAGAGAATTCTTTTCAAAGATCATTTTTCATTTCTTGAGGTTCATGATTCCATTCAAGTCTGTTGCCCAATCTATCCCTAGCAATGCCGGATACAGGTTACTGTCATCCACGATTTCAATGACTTCAAAGTTATTTTGTGTGTTGGCACCGTCGATTTCCATGGTAAACCCTTGTAGCCTTCCCATAGGCAAAATCTTTTGCTGGTTAGTCATCCATAACTGGATTAGTGACCATTGCAATGTAGGCCTGCCCATCCATTCCCAAGTTCGTTTTGGTAGGACATTTGCATCGAACCCCAGATATAAAATGACTTGGTCTATCTCATAGTCACCAATCTAGATGGTCAGTCGCATCTCTCGACCGGTATGCAAAACATGTTTGCCCAATTTGTGGATCAAGCATAGTTCATCTGCCCCAGCACATCTAGTTATTAACTCTTGTAATCTTTTCATAGCATTAGCATCCCTTAGAAGCTTCATACAGGCTTCTAAGAAGGTATTTATCAAAAACTTATCCTTTTCCAGTTCCGGTTGCCCCTTACTATCCGAAGTCGATGCTTCTACGAAATTCTTCTTAGCGTCCAAAAAGGTTTCCTTCGCTTGCGCCAAATCAAATTCTGGTTGTTTTGTAGGAGCCTTACGAACCCATATATCCTCTTTCGGCTTCTTCCCCTTATCTTCCCCTATAGTTTCACCACTTCTGAGCATCATATTTATGTTGGGGTCTTCGGTGTGTGGTTTAGTCTTCATTATTTGGACATTCTGAGTAGGGCTAGCTAGGATCACTCCGTTTTCCCGCAATTGAGCAATCAGCGTAAGGCAGTCAAATGCATCGTGATCAAACTAGTAGCATGATGGACAAAATGCTCTGGTTGGATTCTGTTGAAGCCCCAAAAATTGGGTCGACAACAAGGGGGATACCCACCCGGTCCGGACCTTGGTTGGCAACTCCTTATCCGTTTGGTATAGCGGGTCCGACTGGGGATAATGGGACCATTTTCCCAATCTAAGGGTGTGCGTGTGTGTAGAGTTGGATGAAGCTGATCTAAGAGTACTTAAAGCTAATTTAATTCAGATTCTTAAACTAACTCTATGCTATTGTAATCTAATGAGAAACAACACATCTAATCTACGCTAACCCGAGGTGTATATCTTCTATTATGCGATCTAAAGAGATTTCAAACAATAACTGGTAATAAAGATAATTCAGCTATCATAAGAATAGAAATCAATTAAGATAAACCACTTTGCATAAGAAGTTAGGCAAAACAGTTGTGAACAGCATATCGCATAATAAGTTATTCATATATCAGACATAAATAAATGACTCCACCGTACAGAAGTGCGAAATGGTAACTCATACATTCATGCAATAACATATAAGCAACTGAAAACTGTATATCACTTTAAGAATATAAGCAGAAATTGCCAAGAGATAAAAGTACCATTGATGACTAATCCTACTCATAAACTTCAAGCAAAACGATTTATCTCTACTTGTTCTAACATCTACTAAGAGTACAAAAGTGCAACATCAGTAGCAGACATCAAATGCAAACATTAATAAATCTCGATCCATCCATTCATCAAAACCTCCTCTGAGGGTGCAGAAGTGCATGTTCTGAGGACAAGTTTTTGACAAATTTCTAGACCCTTCTCTAAATGCCTGAGAAGGGTTTAAATACTGCTAGCTAATTAACTTAATTACATAAATTTAGGATACGGTTTTAAATGACCACCCTTCTGATAAAGCAAAAATATTTCTAAAAATTGAATCTAATTCTAAACTATTTCTGTATTTGCTCCTTAGTGCTGCAAGCATGCAATATTCGCCTGGGAAGAGTTGGCTGGTCGCCTTCCGCTTTTGTTTGAGTTATGAAAATAGAAATAACAAGCGTTGGCACCACTTTCTGGTGAACTAGAAGATATTTTCGAGAATCTTTCTCTGGCTGGGTGTATTCACTGTGTGTATACTTGGTAATGACCCAAATTTCTCTCAAACTGATTCTGCTTTTGCTATTTCAGTTTCTAGCCTTGCGAATGACTGAAACAGTTAGGGACTTTACTCTCTGAACAATTTTCTGCATCGAAAACTGCCTCTGTTCTTTGTTCTGGGCTTTTCTGGGCATTAGCTTCAGGGTCTTTTGTAAACATGCTGCTTTTGTGCGCCTTTGACTCTGAGCTTTAGATGGCCTATGGACATCAACATCTGTTGAGTGATACTCTAGAATCTATGGTCCTATCACATGCGGCATCCGTTTCTGAAGGGATCTCTTCTCTGTTCTCCGAGCATTGACGCTTTCCCCTTTTCCTTAGATGTTTCTTGCACATTGCTTCATGTTATTTCCTGTCTTACAGTTTACGCAAAGGAAAAGAGTAATGATAATAAAGATTGACATGAAAGCTTTAAGCTCTTATGAACGCATAATCATGACATCTATAGCGAACTGACTCTTCAAAAAACACAAGACTGTCCTTCCTGAATACTTTGGCGTACAATCATTAATTTCTCTTAAGGCACGCGCCCAATTTTGGTTAACGGACAACTTTCCTTGAATACTGCGCCGACGAAAATTCGCGATGGGCGATTTCTACGACTTGTATCGCAGCATCGCAGATCGCATCATCAAGATGTGTCATCGCAGAAAATCACAAATCGCGAATTTTCGCAAATCACATTTATCGCAGATCGCAACATCACAGATCGCAGCATTTAGTCATTGTGTGCTACTTACGTGATGTTGTGATATGCGACGTTGCACATCGGCCGTCGGATATTTCTTAAGTTTTTTCATTTAAGAGTGCTTCATAATGAATGCGATGCGATGAATTTTGCGTCGCTTCTTCGCAGTTTATTATGCTCATAAGAAAACGTTTCATTCTCTTTTCTCAATGCGATAAAGTTTTAAGGAGTCAAATACAAAAATTTTCATAAAATGTTTGTTTGGATTTTTTATTAAGGGTCCCCATTTTCTTGGTTTTATTGCTAATATCAAACAAAGAGGGGGGTTGTTGGTGGTCACAACAATGGCGATTCACTGGGAAGAACCAGTTATCTCTGCTTTTCTATTGAATTTTAACTTCCGAAGCAAAAAGATTTTCATACGTCTAAATTTTGTTATGGACAGATAGAGTACATTATGCTTTACCCTATCAATGATATTTTGTTTCAACCTTTTTCTATTCCAATCGTTTGCTTCCTCAGGCTTAGTCCTTGTATTTAAATCAGCCACTACTTGGTCTTTTAAAGAAAAAATAAGGTCTTCTCTGTGTGCTGGCTTTTTAAAATATGCTCATTTGTCGTAGGTAGAGCCTCTGCTACCAGCAGGCATCCATAGCCTCGACAGGGTTACCTATTACCCAGCAATGATCCTTTATCCTGCTTAAGGCTATTTACAACCTTTCAAATAAAAACCCATTTTGACACTTTTTCCTTTTTTATTCTCTAAAGAACAATGTCTTAGTTTGGTGGCCAAATTATGACACAGGCATTCACTTGATTTACACTTTTGTTGAACAAGCTGGCTCGTGATGAGACCCCTTGTCCTTTGATTGCAACAATCTTGAGTCATTGCCCTGTTTTGGTGAACAGTATTGGCAAAGTCAACAAGTTATAATATCTGTGATCATGATAAGCCGGCTCGTGATGGGACCTCTTATTCTTTGAGATATAGTGTTTTCTCGGATTGTTCCTCTGAATGCTACGATTTTCTTTAGCAGGGAGGAAACCATTGTTTTTCCTTAAGAAAGCTATGGACGACAATAATAGAGTTTAAAAACAATAGTTTTACAGAGAATATTTATTTTATTATTGATACCTTTCATTGTGCTGATATAAAACAAATTTTTTCCAAAGGTTGTTTTCATCAAAATTTTTTGAAGTTGAAACTAGTATCATATCTAGGCTAAACTTAACTCTATCCATCAATAATAAAGATCAGATTTTTCGAAAAAAAATTTCCATTTTTACAAGAAAAAAAATCAAAATATGATAGAGAATTGGTGTCTTTTTCGTGAACCCCTGTAGTAACCACCCACAACTGGTTTTATTTATAAGAAAGAAGAAAAACAAAAACTATCCTACAAAAAATAGAAGAGTAACCTTCTATGGAAAATATATTTTAAGGATCTGTCCATTAACATGCAAATAATCCTTTCTACCTGCTAAATCCTGCAACAAAAACGTTGATGGGCCTATGCCTTCTATAATCTGAAAAGGACCAAGCCACATTTTCTGAAATTTTGTATGTTTGCCCTTTTCTTCATGAGCCTTATCCCATTTCAAAACTAGATCTCCCATCTGAAAAAAATTACTGGTCATTATGCTTGAATCAAAAGAGGATTTTATTAGCACTTGGTGATGAGCATGGGTTTTCTTAGCTTGTTCTCGTCGTTCTTCTAATTTAATTATTTCCATTTGTCTTAATTGTAAGGAGGAAGTAGATACTTCATCGATGTATTGTACTAAAGACAAGGAGGGGATCATTAAGTGAGTTGGAAGTACCACTTCCTTCCCATAAACTAAATTAAAGGGAGAAGTGCCGATTGAAGCTTTCTTTGTTATTCTATCTGCCCATAAAGCATTTACCAAAGTTTTGTGCCAATTCTTTTGGTTCTAGTCAACTGTTCTTTTAATAATCCTGATTAGGTTTTTATTTGTTGACTCAGCTAATCCATTACCTTGCGGATAGTAGTTGGCCGAATATTTCAGTTTGAACCCTCTTTTAAGTGCAAACTTAGTCATTGCATTCCCAGAAAAGTACGAGGCATTATCAAACATCAAAGCCGTCGGAAATCCAAACCTAGTGATTATAAATTGATCTATGAATTCAATGATGTTTTCAGAATTAGCTGTCTTGAGAGGAATTGCTTCTACCCATTTAGTAAAATAATCTGTTGCTGTGAGGATGTATCTATGCTGCTTAGAAGAGTGAGGAACGATCTCACCTATTATTTCCAAGCCCCACTGACTGAACGTTTGCTCGATGTTTATCGACTGTAGTGGCATGGACGGCTTCTTTTGTCTCCCTGCAGTAGTTTGGCAGACTTGGAATTTCCTCACGTAACTGTGTGAGTCTTTGAACAGTGTGGGCCAATAATATCCTGCACGTAAGATCTTATGTGCAGTAGCATCTCTAGCATAGTGTTTGCCTGCAGGTCCATCGTGGAGTTCCTGCAAAACCTTTTTAGCTTCAGTTTTCTCAAGACACCTAAGAAGCACAGAATCGTAATTCCTTTTAAACAAAACATCATTTACGAGCTGATATTGTTTAGCTTTCAATCTCAGAGCTCTTTTCTTGGTGTGATCCAGGTGTGCTGGAGCATACCCATTCTTAAGATAATAAATGGTGTCAGCATATAATGATTCTGTATCGTTTAGGCTTACCTCATACATTTGTTCCTCTTCAGATGAATTTTCAGGAATTTGCGATGCTCCAGCCAACATTTTTCAGAAGCCTTGACCTCTCACAATGCTTGCTGGTTTGATCTCAAGGTCGTATTCTTGTAAAGCAGTGATCCGATTTGCTCTTTTTTCACCCACATCTTTCTGTATTAGAAGATTTCTTACCGCTGGAAACGGTACTATGACCTTGATATGGGTTTTAAGTAAGAAAGGTCTGAAATATTTGACTGCTTTGAAAACAGCATATGCATGTTTCTCCACGTCCGAATAGTTAAGTTTAGCACCTTGTAGATTCGAGCTAAAAAATGCGATTGGAGCTTCTGCTTTCTCTTGATTTTCTTGAGTTAGAATCGCGTCATATGATTTCTCTGCGGCGAATGTGTATAAGATAAAAGATTCTGAAAAATTCGGGGTTGCTAAAGATGGAGCATTAATGATAGCTTGTTTAATCAGGTTGAATGCTTCATGCTCATCTTGACCCCATTTAAAATTTGAATTCTTTTTTATCATAGTTTGCAAAGGAGAAATAATTCGTGAAAACTTTTGGGACAATCTTTTCACAAAATTGATTCGACCAAGAAAAGATTGCATGGCATTTTTATTATGAGGTAGGGATATTTCAGAAATTTCTTTGATTCTATCAGGCTCAATGTGAATACCATTTTTTGAAACTATGAATCTTAGAAGTTTTCCTTCACTTAATGCGAAAAAAGATTTCTTTGGGTTAAGTGAAATCCCATACCTTAAACATCATTGAAATATTTGTTTCAAGTCTTTGAGATGGTCGCTTTGCTTCTTGGAGTACACTGTTATATCATCCAAATAAATTACTACAGATTTATTGACTAAACCCTTGAATGCGATGTCCATGGCTCTATGAAATGTAGCGCCGGCATTGATTAAACCAAATGGCATCTTCCAATATGCGTATGTGCCCCATTTAGTTCGGAATGTGGTTTTTAATTGATCATCGAGATGTACCAACACTTGATTGTATCCTGAAAATCCATCCAAAAGAGACATTAGTTCTGAGCCTGCTACTGCCTGTAATATCTGCTCCATAGGAGGGAGGGGAAAATTGTCTTTTTGACAGGCTTTGTTGAGATTCCGAAAATCGATGTAGATTCTAATATCTCCGCTTTTCTTTCTAACTAGTACCATATTGGAGACTCATTTGAAATGTCCGACGGGGAAAATTATTCTGGCTTTTAATAACTTATTCAGCTCAGTTTTTATTTGGTTTTCTAAATTGGGGTGGATTTTTCTAAGTTTTTGTTGGACAGGTTTTTCGTTGTCAATCATAGGGATAGTATGTTGAATAATAGAAGTGTCGTATGTCTTCAGCTCATTGTAATTCCAGGCAAAAACATTTTTGTATTGTCTCAAAAGACGAATATATGCTAGCTTTTCTTCAGGGGCTAGGCCGTGGCCTAGATTAACATTTTGTGGTTTATCATCAGTTCCCAGGTTTACTAATTCGTAGTTCAGAGTTGAACTGTAGAGCTTGGAATTAGTAGACCTTTTAAACCGACTTTTCAAATCGTATAAGTCTTCCAACTTAACCACCGATTTAGGTATAGCATTATCAGTGCTATTTTGTTGTATTTGTCAATCGTGATGGTCTTTGTCAATTATTTGATTGGAGTAGGATCCTTCAGAAGTGAGGAAATTTACAATATCAGGATCATCATTGAATACTCTCCAGTTTGTAATGATGTCAGGGATGGATGGTATAAATATTAATTCTATTGAGAAACTATCTGGACTAAAATCTTCAGAGGGAATGAGTCTAGAGGCTACGTTAGCTAAAAGGTATGCGCTCGCGTTTTGGAGTCTTGGGATTGACGAAATATTGAATGCTATGAAATGCTCAGTGAGATCTTGTACTAAAGATTGATAGTGTTTCAAATGACTTGATAGGCAATGTATGGTGTTACGTACCTATTTGACGACAATCTCAGAGTCTCCGAAGACTTGAAGATACTTGACGTTCAACCCGATTGTTTTGTATAGACCTTGCACCAAGGCCTCATATTCCACTGTATTGTTTGTGCAATCGAATTCAAGTCTGCACATAAGCATGGTCTTATTTCCTTCTGGACTAATCAGAATGCATCCTGCTCCTGCTCCATCGTTAGATTTAGAGCCATAAAATTATAATTCCAAAACAAAGATGTATTTATAGGTTCTCTACAAATTAACACACTTTGAATTATGTTTGGAAAAATTTTCGACTTGGACAAAATCTGAATTTCTAAGTAGGTGATGTATGAGCATTGAAATTGCCGAGGAAAGAATCTACCGAGTAATTGCCTATGATGCTACTGTTATATGCTATTGCTTCATTTTCTCCCTCCAATTCCGTTACTATGTACTTCTGGTTTAACTCTCGTTCAACCTTTATTTGATTCGGTTTACCATTGTAGGGTAACCACATGTGTGACCAGTCGGTTGAGAAGTATCAATGGAGTTTTTCGGACCAATCCCTACTAAGAATTAAGCCATAGAATTCTGGGATATCAGCTACTAGAATGTCGATAACCTGACATACCTTCGGGTTAGACGACAATCTTATGGTGACTTGATTGAGTTCACCAATCACTTCGACTTGAGATCAATCAAGCTAAACTATGCGCACTACTGATTTTTGTGGTTGAACATTCAACTTGGCACATATTGATCTGGGTAAAATATTTTTTGAAGCCCCAGAATCTACCACATTCTTATTGAAAATTTCATAAGTGAGAAGAAATGGGGGAGTGTGAGATCTTGATCTTCCTCCAATCAAGGCGATGTCATTTGGATCAATCTTATTGGTTGTGTTGGTTGGAGGTCTTCCCATGTTGTGGGAAGCTACAGCTGTAGTAGGCATGGCATGTAATTCTTTCATCATTATCTTCTGTTGATGTTTCAGCTTGCTCAATTCATAAAGAGTGATATTAGCCCTAGTATTTTTCATGTCATCAATAATATTGTAGTCCATTTCATCTGACACTATTAGTGTTCTCGATGGAGGTGTTTGATCTGGTTGGACTGGGCTAGATTGAGTCGCTTTAACAGTTGTTTTCTTTGTTGCGACTTTTTCATTTGCTGCAGGGCTTGCGCCCTTCTGCTTAGGGGTAGTTTGGGGAGGATCAAGTTGATTTTTGCTTCGTGTGCTAACTGGAAATGCTTCTTGA
>APFE031496115.1:0-43229 GCA_000404065.3 Pinus taeda
AATACATCTCGGACGAGTTCAAGGATTTCTGCAAGGCAGAAGGGATTTGTAGAGAGCTCATAGCTCCCCATAACCCACAACAGAACGGGGTAGCTGAGCGGAAGAACAGAACGATTGTGGGTGCTGCACGGGCAATGTTGCATGATCGGGGCCTACCCCTTCACTTGTGGGCAGAAGCATGCAATACAACAGTTTATGTGCAAAACCGTTGTCCTCATAGGATACTTGGCATGAGTACACCTGAGGAGACTTATTCTGGTAAGAAGCCTGATCTTTCTCATTTGAGGATTTTTAGTGCTAACGTTTACATGCATGTGACGAAGGATGCCAGAAAGAAGTTGGAGCCGACTGCAGAGGTTGGGATATTTGTGGGGTACACTGATACGCCCCACAACTATCGTGTGTATTTGCCAGACAGTGGTAAAACTGTTGTGCGACGGGATATAAAATTTCAGGAGGAGAAAGCCATGAAGTGTTTGCTTGAGAGGGAGATACACTTGCATGCAGATGAGGAGCTATTAGTTCCTAAGGATGAGCTTCAGGACGTGGATCAGCCACAGGACGAGGTTCATGGAGTGGAAGAGACCACTTAAGCAGCGCCAGCCATCAGAGGGCGAAAGCGCTTGACAGAAGTTGAGCGACTGGCTTAAGATGTAGAGAAAGTTGTAGGACCACCTACAACCCAACGTAGATAGAGACAATCACCTGATTGGTACACTGGATACATGGCTCTTATGAGCAAGTATGTTGTGACTGAGCCATCCTCTTTCGAGGAAGCTGTGGAGGATCCCGCATAGGTAGACACCATGGTGGAAGAGTATGATTCTATTGTCAGAAATAGTGCATGGGAGATTGTTCCTAGACCGGAAGGGAAATTAGTGGTGGGTTCGAGATGGATCTACAAATTTAAGCAGGCAGCTGACGAGAGTGTGGAGAAGTAAAAGGAAATATTTGTTGACCGAAGCTTTTCACAGATAGAGGGGATCGATTATGAGGAGACCTTTGCACCTGTCGCAAGGTATTCTTCCATACAGACGATTCTTACTTTCTCAGCGCAGATGGGATGGCACATTCATCAGATGGATGTGAAGACTGTGTTCCTCAATGGAGTCATTGAGGAGGAGGTGTACATTGAGCAGCCTGAAGGCTTTGAGGTCTTCAGTAGTGAGTCGCATGTGTGCAGGCTTAAGAGAGCGTTGTATGGGTTGAAGCAAGCACCACGTGCTTGTTACACATGGATAGACAGCTATTTCATCGGACTTGGATTCTCCAAGAGCGAGGCGGATCCTAACCTATACCAGATTGTGGTGGAGGGTAAGTTTCTTATCATTGTACTGTATGTAGATGATTTGATTCTAACGAGTGATGAATTATTGATACTTTCATGCAAGGATGATCTTGCTAAGGAGTTTGAGATGAAGGACTTGGGCCTCCTTCACTATTTCCTAGGATTGGAAATATGGTAGCGCAAGTGGTGGACTGTTTGGTTTCTCAAGGGTAAGTATGCTCGGGAGATACTGGAGAAGTTCAACATGCATGGCTGCAGCCTGTTTGATACTCCTCTTCTAAGAGGTTGGAGGAAGGAGGATGCCACTTCGGGAGAAGAAGTGGATGCCAACTGTTTATCGACAGTTGGTGGGTCACTGATGATTTGGTCAATACACGACCCGATATATGCTATGCAGTTAACCAGCTTTCACAAGCTATGGTTAAGCCTACCAAGCTCTTCTGGAAGGCGAGCAAGCATGTATTGCGTTATTTGAGAGGCACATCGGGATATGGATTGTGGTACAGACAGGAGGAAGAGATGAAGCTATGTGGCTTCATGGATGCAAATTGGGCAGGGAGCTCAATTAGGAGGGGTCTTTAGTATTGGATCGACAGCAATTTCTTGGTACAACAGGAAGCAGAGATCTGTGGCACTTAGTTCAGCAGAGGCCGAGTATATGGTAGCAAGTTTGGCTGCATGCGAGGCTATATGGATGAGGAAGATTTTGGTTGGTTTGTTCGGTTCTCATTTGGATCCTACTATGATTTACTGTGATAACCAGAGTTGCATTAAAATCTCAGCTAATCCTATATTTCATGATAGATCTAAACACATTGACATCATGTACCATTATATCAGAGATTGTGTGCAACAGAGGATCATGTTACTTTCATACATTCCAACGGAGGATCAGGATGTTGATATTCTAACGAAGGCTCTCAGCAGGAGCAAATTCGAATACCACCAAGGCAGGATAGGGGTTGTTGATAGTCCATATCTTGTAGAGAGGGAGTGTTGAGATTACAACAATATGATGGAGCTTAGTGAAAAGAGTCGCCTTCACTAAGTGGGCCCGCAGGCAAATTATGGCGCAAAGTCTATTTTTAGACTATGTCTATTTTTAGACATTGAATCATGTTATGAGTTGCAGGATGTGGTTTATGGATGATTGGTCAAGTTGGCAAAAATAGATGGAATTCTATTTTTAGACAACAACGGTGACACTGTCAAGTCTAATTATAGAGCAGTCAAATATTATTAGCTTATAATAATATTTAGACTATAAACTTTATCTTATTCTCTTGGAGCACTTCAATTTGAGCTACAAATGTGGCACATGCAGCTGTTAGAAGGAAATACATTTTCTTTGTGGGTCAGTTGAGTTGTTGCATGCATGACTTCAGTTAGAACTCAACCAGTTGAGTTTGGTGGAGTTGATTGTGGAGTTGATGGAGTTGTGTTTAGTTTGACTTGGTTAAACTAGTTGTATTAGTCTAACTGCAAATAGACTAATGATGAGTTGTTAAACTAATTATTAACTCATAATGCAACTAAAGAATACATCAGTTAACTCAGTTGCATGTCAGTGGATGTTCAGTTCAGTAGGGATAAGTGTTAGAGGATCATATTGCTATGAATTGTGACTATAGTTGTGCATGAGGATTTGCACAATCAATGGGATTGATTTATGCCAATGAGAATTGGCCAATACCAAGTGATTATAGCCTCTAATCACATGATTCCCAGTGTGAGTGATTCTTTTGAGGTAAATACGAGTTTGGTTCAACCATTATCATCCATTCTTGAGTAGGTATTGAGCAGTGGAGGCAGGAAAGCAGTGGAATAGATTTGGAGATCAGATTTGAGCTATATTATGTGTAACAGGTGGAGATAGTGGTGGATACTTGTGAGAAGTATTGACTATTGTAATGTTACATGTTCTCAATCATTAATATACAGATAATGTGGGGTTTTCAGCTGTAAGCTTTCCCTAGGTTACATACGGTGTTAATGTGTGCATGCTCGTTATTGATGCTACTATATTGATGATCAACGTAGAGGAGCTTATGTATTGTGTATGTATTCCGCAATAGTACATGATTAGGATAATCTCCATTGAATATGTGTTTATTATTCAAAATTTCTACAGCCCATGCTGGTATCTGGGGCTGTTGTTGTTGCTGCGGCTGAAGCATTTGTGGCCGATGTACCTACTATTGATGCTGGGACAGTGGGAGGAATTGCTGCTGTGACTGTGGGGGGAGCAGTGGTAACTGTTGGAGCTGTTTCATGTGGTTGGGAAGTTGACTCTCCCTGCTTGGCTTGCAATGCTTTCTCAAATTCTTACTCTGTTTCAGTTAGCCTTTGATTCATCTTTATCAGCAAATCCATCATGTCTTCTTCTGCCTTTTCTTGTGCAGGTTCTGTAGTTTGTGGGTGCATGGTGACATGCAGCTTCAATTGCTTCCTAAGTGCAACAATATCTTCTTCCTTTTTCTTTATCAATGCTTTTATTCCCTTAGCATCCTTGGGATCATGTCCCAGCTCAATAATTATCTCTTCTAAGGTCTTTATTCTATTGTCTTTAGCTAAGGAAGATATATTTTCTAAGTCCAATTGGGCAGATGTATTGCTTAATGAATCCTTCAATTGGTGGGCCAGCATTACCTTGTCTGCCAATGTAGCATAGACCATTTCACCAGTTTGTTTGTGCAGCTCGATCTGGTCCATTGGGTGTATGTCTTTAGCAAGGACCTCTAGATTTGTTCTTATCTAGTCAGCTGCTGATTGTGGTTGCTGAACCTTAGGCTTAAAATGACTTAAGATCATTTTTTCCTGCTTAATGTCATATGCAGTCATTAATCTTTACTATTTGGAGGGGGTTATCCTGAGAAATTGATCATAGATCTATAGTCTCAATGGCTCATTCTGGGCCTTAATGTCCATGAATGTTCTTTTAATATCAGAACACTGCTTACTTTGCGGCCTTGAGGAGGAAACTTCCATACCATGTTGCCTCTCCATTTCTTTCCTGTGAGAGCTGGTGGATGTCTGTTGGCTAGTTGCCCTCTCCTCTCTTGGGCTTTCTGTGATTTCTTCAATAATTTCCTCTTCAGGTAGAGGATATACTCTTTTCCTTTCGGCCTCTGGCTGCTCTATTGATCCACTTGCAGGTGTGATCTCTTCTCTGTCCCTTTTCTTATTTCTTTCCTCATTGAAAGGAGTCGGTAATGCTGGTACCTCTGGTGCCTCTTTCTGTAGTGAAGGGGCTTGCCCTTGACCCTGTTCCTTTGATGTGGCAGGTTGATCTGCCATTGTGTGCTGCTCTGTATCCACCACCTCTTTACCCTTTGATGTTCTAGCAGCCGATGTAGTGTTTTATTGGGTTGGTTGCTGTGAAGTTCCAGCAGTTGATGTGCCTTTTCCGGTTCGTTGTGGCACTTTGAATGACACCTGCCCAAAAGAATCTAGGTCAAGAGTCTTTTCAAGATTTTTCATATTTTGTTCCATTTTCTCTTCCTCAGTGAGCTGTTCAATTAGTGTGCCTTCTACCCACTCATCCCGGTTGGCAAATTGTTCTATTTCAGGAATCTTGCAATGTTCATAGGCTGACAACCTATATTTTATTTTTCTTGCATTGATAAAGCCATTTGGGTCATAGGGTACCCACCAAAAGCTCCTCTTTAATCTGAATTTTTCACCCAATATCTGGTCGGCCTCTTGCCATCCTTTTTTGTTCATGATGTAGGGGCCTAACTAGTCTCTCAATTTCAATTGAGCCTTTTTCTTGGCACTATGAAAATGAGTAAAATATGAATTGATAAATTGCCTAAAATATTCCAAGGCAAACAGTCTCATTGGCACATATTTTGGCAGTTTGTAGGGGAACAACTCACAGCCATATATCCTGATCTCAGTGTGATTCTGGTATAAGTACCAGTCACCTATTTTGTAGCTTTTGGAGAGCTGTAATATTTTCTGCATATCATAAGATAATCTAGGAGGAGGAGCCCTCATCAGCAGAGAAGAGGCTGGATAGACAAACATGTCAATAAACTCACAGTAAGAGTAAGGAGAGTTGTGGACTTCATGAAAGACTGAGGTCCGAAAAATCACAGACCTCTTTTCTCCTTTAGAGTCCAATTTTCTGATGGGAAATTGGAAATTGTCTAGATGATAATAGAGGAGCAGATGATAGATGTAGGATGAGTACTTGAAGACTCCCTCCCTATCTAGATTCAAGAGCTGGTCATGGATCTTGTTGGCAATGAATTTAGCATAGTTGTATTTGACAGCAGGGGGCTGCCCTGGAGTAAATATGGATAATAAGACTAGTGTAGTTTCATCAATATATTCACTTGTCTTGAACCCCAGGATATAAGATATCATATCAACAAGTAATTTACCCACTTCATTGAACCATGCATAGTGAAAAGGAGGTGGCTCTGTAGGCTAACAATTTGGTTTCATAAATACTTGGGCAATTCGAGCTATCTCTGAGTTGGGGAGTTTGGGACCTTCATCAAGCAAGAATTTCATAGTAAGAGGAAACAAAAACTGAGTTGGTTTGAAGTTTAGCATTTGGTTTATGGAGTCAGGAGTTATATGAAAGAGGGTAGTTCCAGATGGAGTTTTGACTGCCCTTTGGGTTGGTTCATAGTTTTCACAGCAGAGTTGAATTATCTCAGGGAAAACATTGATAGAGGGGAGGTAGTACATGGGTAGATTTGATTCCCATATCCCATAGAAATCATTTTTGCTTAGGTAACTGTTCCTAAGTTCACAGAATGCTTGGAGATGGTTTCTGTCACCAACTAAGTCCTGGATTTGAAAATCCCTATAAGCTAAGGGCAGCCACTCCAATTCCTTATGAGGTGCATTGAGAGGGGCTATATTGAGGGCTACTGGAGCCTCCATTGTTAAACTGTTTGTGACTTTGAAACTGTAATTCGGGTTTATGTGGAAAAAATAGGCAAAACCATAGCTCAGTGGACTTCTCTACGGGAATTACACTGTGAAATTGGTTTGTATTTAGCTTAGTGGGCAGAATTTACATGGGGAGAATGAGTTTGCGGGATTCCTTGGCAAAACGGGCAACAACAGTAGGTAAAAGAGGCAGTTTTTGGGGTTTCTCAGAGAATTTGTAGGCCGGAACGAGCTTGAATTTCGCTCAGTGGGTGAATTTGCAGAGAGAGAGGGAGTTTGCAGGATTTTTGGTAAAAATTGGGCGAAACAGTAGTTACAATGTGTAGTTTTGTAGGTACTTTGATGAATTTAACTCGAATTCCGACGTTTTTTAGATATTTTAGCAGAAGAAACCGAAAACACAGGGTTCGGGAACAAATGTAGGTAAATACATGCTTTAATGGACTTCCTGTGCGAAACACAGGTGGTATACTAAGCTGGACGACCAATTTGCTGGATAATTTGGCTTGAAAGCAGACTGCGTGGTTGAATGATTGCTATTGGACGTGAATGGGCATACACAGGTCACACAAAGAAAACAAAAAGAAATGAACGAAAACAATGTTTTCATGCCTTTTTGAAAAAAAATTGATTTTGGCGGGTTTTGGGGCACTTTGGTCGGGTGACGTCAGCATGACGCATCCTTTGTCGTGTAGCGAGGGTATGGCAGCTGACTTGGCGGTCACGTGGCATACACGGTGGATGATACAGTGGCAAGGTAAGCATGACATGGCACTGACGTGGAGGTGACTTCACAGGATGATGTCATAAGGGTTCATCGGGGGAGGTAAGCGGTATTCCCTGCACTGCCTTTGGGCCAGGGTGGTATTGGAGGGGGGGCTCCGATCACGCCGGGAAGTTGACACTTGTCCTCTGTATGGCGGAAATATCACCCATCCCCTGGATGCTATTGTTCGTTGATCGGGGGGGTTCCGATATCCATGTGGGTCGTCGGATCTATGGGCCATGATCCGACAGTTAGCGGCGAATGAACATGACGAGCGGCTATGGCACAGGGACCCACGTTTAATTTAAATTCTTTGTAATGTTTCGTGGGGTATAAAACTTTGGTTATTGGGCTTTTGTGGGCGCGGTTATTTATTTAACCAAGTGTTAAACAAATTCCAGGGTTTGTGTATGCGGAGGGGTTATTATAAGGTTCCAAGTGAACCAATAATTCCCGAAAAACTTCGATTCATGGCTATAATTGCCAGGGGTCGAGATATTTAGATTTTTTAGGGATTTTTCGTGTATCTTATATAATAAGGCAGAGAAAATTTATATAGGAACTATATAATAAGGTTAGAATGTTAATATGAAAGGTATGATGTTTTAAGCAAAGCACTAAGTTTGAAAAGTGAAAATGTAGGCTATAGGGAGGGTCACAAGGAGAAAGATTTTACACAAGAAATGTCGCTTCTTGGCTCATGGAGAAAACATTATTTTGCTGAAACTTTCACCTGAGATGGAGTGGTCTAAGGACTTTGAGCAGATCTCAATATCCTGGGGGAATATTAGTAAGTAATTGGTATGAGGGGAGTGAGGGCAAGTTAGACATGCAACATCTGATTTGTCACCACACCTTGCCATGGCATTCATGATATTCATAAAAGATGAATTATATTAGGGAAAGAAGATCACTTTTGTAATGGCTTCTGTAACATCAAAACTACTTACCCATCCTATTACTCCTAACATTTTCTCTTCATTTTCCTTGGGTGCATTTGAACTAGCAAACCCTGATTCTCTTCTTTTCTTTTAGCTGCCCTCCTATCTAAATCTACCCTTATCTCTTCCAAGGGCACAGATTAAGTAGTTGGGCTCCTTTGCTTCTCTATCTATCTACTCATCTGCCAAGCTTGAATTGTTTGGACAAACCTTTATTCTCTATTCTAAGGCAAGTAAATTGAAATATGAACCTGGCCAAGATTAAGCTATTTTGGCCATTCATGAACCATGATAAGGGTCAAGCAACTATACATAGTGAAATTCTTCAAAATATGGAACCTTTGCAGCATGGAAAGGATGAACATATTTAGCACTTCTCCAGTCAATCATGAAAAATGCAACCTATTGGTATAGGAACCTAACACCCTTGACCCTTGCATTTCAGGCACCATACCTCTTCATGCACCTTTCGTCAAACTGTTATGTCTTGCTTCAAACTTTTCATCTCAAGGAAAATATTTTTCAACTATGCATGGATTTGCTGAACCCCCAAATTTGGATCTTGCATCTGTGTTTCATGCAGTGTCATAGCAATCTACAAGGCCTATGCTTGATTCATTATCTTCTATTGTGATAGCGCAACCCTTAGGTGTAGCATGAGCCAAGACACAAACCACTCGCAATGTTGTCCATCTGTTAAGTTCATATTATCTTCACGGATTTGACACTTCAACCTCTGATCTAATTCCCAAGGTGTCTCTCCTACCTTCATTGAAATTTATTTGAACCCCACAATCGACTGTGCCTTAAATTTAGGCCTACTTAATTATTTGTTTAGTGTGGTCTGGATGTCTACCACTCCAGTGTTTGGGTTATCATTAGAGTACTTAATGTAACAAGTTAGCGCGCGATCTTGCATAGGACTAACCAGTGTCTCCTTCTTCATGTTATCGTCTATAACGCCCTGAGCTTCCCATACAACATTCATGATGAACCAGAATTGGTCCAGGTCCTCATTTCCCAGGCCTTTAAACAAAGGCAGCTTTATCAAATGTTCCATACTGAATTGCGGTGGGGGCGGTGGTGGTACGGGCGAAGTCGCAGATGATGGTGGTGAAGTTGGAGGTGGTGTAGGTGGAGGTGGCAGTCGTGGGAATCCTTGTCTTATTAACTGAATTGTAGTTTGCGGAGAAGCCTGTGCTACTCCCTCTTCGTCACCTCGTGGAGGTGAAACTAATGGACTATATTCAGGAACCTTTCTCCCTTTGTTCTTGTAAGTCGTTTCGCTTCGTGTAGCTCCAAACATCAAGGTAGCTGCATAACCCATTTTTTTCACAATAACATCTTAATCTAGGTATTCAAAGACTTTAAGTACTTACCTCACCATCCTTTGAAAAATCATCGCTCTGCCTCGTTGTAGCTGACTGAGGTATCGACCGCGAATTTAGTCACAAATCCTACTATGATGTGATCGAGCCAATGATCGATAGCACGGGCGATCTTATCCTCAGAGGATTCCAATATTTGTACTAACTCCAGGATCCAAACAATAGGACCGTCAAGTCTCCACCTTCCTTGGCTATCTGCTAGCTTCGCGATCCACTCGTATAGCTCAACCGAAAAGGAACAAAAAAATATCTCGTGTATTTCGCTATATAGGTACCTATCCAGCGACTGTTCCTTTGTCAGTCATGGATTTCTATTCTCTTGCGCCATGAATTTGTGGATCTTTCTATCCAACCAGTCTCCGATCTATTTCTTAGTTGGATTCTAGTGATACGACATCACACATATCTTATGTAGATTCCGATCCCAGAAATGTAACCATTTGTTGGCTTGGTGGGGCCTGACCCAGATTCAACGTTAGTTAGCCAAACAAATCCCTACACTACTGGCCCTTTCAGCATCAACCCACAGAGCATGGGCCGAAGTCTCACCTGAAGTAGTATGGGGGGATGCTAGAACCAAGTTTCCATACCCTAAGATTGTCATGATGTTGATTTATTCCTTCTATTCCTGCTCTCCTGCAAGTCATTAAGTTCTAGGGCTCTGTTAGTCTAGCCCTTTATTCCGCCCTTCAGTACCTCCGCGAAGGGGTAAAATCAACCTTTGTGCAACCCTGACCTGTGGTTTAGGCACTTTCGCATTGCTAAAGCAGCGTATAGAATAGATTCCCAAACTAGCTTAAGTGTCTTACTTATCTTATTAAACAATCACAGTTAGCCCCGCATAAACGGATATCCTTAATTGCTTTCAATTATCCAACGTAATTACATACATTCGCACATCGCATAAGCATTATAATTGAAATTTATACACAATATGACAAGATGCATTAACAGGAAACAAAGACACGGAGTTTGTGGAATACTTCTCTTTATTGATATCTTCAGATGATTACGGACTCTAATCACCTTGCGCACACAGCTGCAGGGGTCTGCGCACTCAGCGATGGACTTCTACCCTAGCCTTTGCACACTCATCTACAGAGCCTCTACCTACGCCACAACCCAAAACTTAGACTTCTTCCCTTATCCTCAAGACTTCATCTACAACTCATGACTCATGTGAACTACTTAGAGCTTACTTAGCTCTTTTTATTATACGATCCCATGGTCCGCGGACCAAGGGTAGATCTTTACAACCAACTTTAATTTACAAAATTAAGGGCGGACAACCCTTTATGACTCATGACACCTTCACGTTACGTGACCACAAAATACGGATAATTTACAATTTGATTACAAAATTTGACCCAAAACATGGGCTTTTAGCCCCAAAACTATCCTTGGGGGATTCCGTTCCCAATAGGTTTCGTACTCATTTGTTATGTGTGTATATGTAATTGTTATGCATGTATAGTAGGTCAAACATGCCTTATGAATTCATTGTATGAAATTTAGGTCATCATGATGCTATTGGTTGTTATGATGCTAATGAGATAGTTGAGATAGAGTAAGGGATGCGTATCATCAAGTGAAGTTGCAACATTGAACCTCGAGGCAATGACATGTCATCATATAGGTTTGTGTATTTGGCATGTAGGTATGTAGGTTAAGGATTGTTATATGCATTAGGGTTATATACATTAGGTTATGTACATGCCTTTTGATGTTATGCTTACATTCATGATAGATGTTAGTTGATCAGTGTAGTTATATGCACATGTGTCAGATAGTCAAGAATGATAGTAACCTGTAGTTATATGCATTTTTATTGTTGTTTATATTAGATAACCTGATTATTATGTTGTATGTTGTTGGTGAGTCTGATATATAGCTTATTATTGTTATATGCTATTAACTTGATGATTAGGGACATTTCATTGATATATTGATGTTATAATTTGGATTGGTCATATGCGTGATGGTTATGTTCATTGCCTTGAAGATATTGATGTTATATGTATTGTGTTAACCTGGTTTGACCTATGCAGATGGTTATGGTTGCGATATTAAGTTATGAACCGACATATTTGTGAGATGGTTTCATACTAATCTAGATTGACTTTGCATATGTGTGAATGATAACTATGTATGAGTTTATGATGTGAACATGTTAGTTATATATTTTTATGGATATCAAGATCTTATGAGTGCTTGAGTTGATGTGTTGTAAATTTATATCATGCAACTAGATTGATTGTTGATCCAGGTGGATATTGTTGAACACCTGCATATTCCACTTGGACCCCCAACACTGTCTCTTTCAGTTTTTTGGTTTCCTTAATTGTAGCATAGTTTACTATTTTTGGTAGTTTTTCAGGTCTTGAACTTCCAGATTCGTTTTGAGGCCCTAAAAGATGTTTTTAGGGAAAACGGAGAGACTAGAAATGTTCCAAATTAGCTTGCTAGCTTTTTTCGGCCTTCTCTTTGAGATCTTCGAAATGAGGTATTATGAGATGCCAAATGGAGATCGTATGCCAAAGTTACGAACCCGGGAAGTTGATGTACCGATTTACCCAAACGAGGCCCACAGTTTTGGTGCTTCATCTCCTAGGGTTAGGTCTTTGGATGTTTAGGGTTTTCCATTGTTTCTCAATAATAAATAGGCCTTTGAGCCTCATTGTAACATAGTTTAAAGGCATGTAGCCACCACATTTCTTCTCAGAGATAAGCTACCATCGCCTGAGCTAGTCTTATTTCCATTCTATTTGTAAGCATATTTCAGTATTTGATATTAATGAAATGAAGTGTTATTTCTACTGCATCTTTGTATTTATGGTTATATCTATAATTTGTTGTGTTTCTATTTAAATCTGGATCAATTGTGCGAACAATATCACCTCCCCTAAGATACATTAAGGTATCCGTTGCTTATGTCATATATTTGGTGCTTGACTGTTGATTATGTCATCTAGTTGAGTTATTTAACATGGTATGAATGTTTGATGAATTTTATAATATGAGTATGTGTTCAAATGATCTTGTTTTAAGATGATTCTACTAAAATATATGTGTTGAGATATTTGATATGTACTTGAGTATAGTAGGTGATAGTTGTAGTATTATGACTGATGACTATGAGTTGACTATGGATTATGACATGATTGTTAGTCTTGGTAATAGTTGATTTCAAATTAAGAGATATGATTGTCTTGATATTTGGAACATGTGGTTGACATGTGTGAGCAATTGCAGGGTAACATGATTGGTATTAGCATGACAAGGTAATAGTTGATGTGTCTATATAACTAATAGTTGAGTGGTGTGACAACATATAGTAAGCCTCGATTCCGACAACGTAAAAAGGTAAAAGAAAGGAATTGGGCAAGAATTACTTTAGCTATGTTTGGAAACCATAATTTCAAATGAATGAGTGCTTTGCACAGAGGAAGTCTTCTTAACCTTGATTTTGTCTAACATTAGCTATAGGTGGATCTATTAAAGGATTGGAGTCCCTTGAGAGATGGCGTGGATGTGTTCAATTGTAAGAAGCGTGCTTGGCACAACAAGATGAGGTAGTTGGTGTATTTTTATGCTTATTTATACATATACAATTATGTGTTTCTGGTACCATGGTGCAGGGAGTTGCATGGAAAGAGAGGTTTCCATGAAATCTTGAAGAAGGCTCGGGTTGAGATTTCCCTGGCATTCATGGGGATTGAGTCTTGGTGTTGGTCTTATGCTTTTGGTCTTTTGAGATTGATTTGTGGTTTTTTTTTATATCTTTGGTGCAAGGCCTTGCCACTTTGTTGTAGTGTCATATCGTTATGGGTTTTCATGGTCTTCTTCATGGTCGTTTCTTGTATTTTCGTCTATTGTTTTGAGTCTTGGGAATTAGTTGGGAAAGATGAAAGTTGATGGAGCTCAGGGAGAGATGTGTGGTATCTGAAGGGTAATGTAAGATTCATATGAAGCTTGGTGCATGAGTAAGCACAACGGAAGGTAAGACTATGATAGTCGGTTAGACTGGATGGGTCCATTGGGGTAAATGGACGGTGGTAGTATAGTGATGAGAAAGGTAACAGGAAAAGGTAAGGTAAATGTATTTGAGGCGTCATATGCCTTGGATGTGTTTGGAACTGTGTTCTCAATGTTGCGCATATGTTGCATGGATAAAGGAATATCTCTTAACCTAGACCTTATGTTATCTGGTAATTATGTTATGATCATGATTATACTAATATTTATATATGTGTACATGAATGTATGTATGTCGTTGTATGACAAGGTGATGGTTGTTTTATGCTAACGATTATATATGTATGTATCTATCTATCTATTTATGTCACTGTTTGATAGCGATTGTTAGGGATCATTCTTTTGAAGGAATAATTTCTTACGCAACCGAATGGCATGAAGAGGTCCCTGGTTCATGAGGAATCAAGTGGGAAGAGTAGTCATGAAAAATATACGAGGTTAGTATCATGTGGTTATGAGTTGATATTATGTGATTATATTATGACTATGTTGTAGACATATTATACCAAAGGATATGCCAGCATAATGAAAGCAGCGTGGTCCACGACATGCTAAGACAAGCATGGATAAGACATCGGAAGTAGGGTTGCTTAGTAGAGTTAGTGTGGTTATGGATGTGTGGTACTACTGTTATGCATATGTTGTATATGTTATACATGTTGCATATATGATGTGTGTACTTGTGGTGTTGTGTATACATAGCATGTGTACATGTTATTTATGCAATGTTATGTACAGGATGGTACAAATAGAGTTGTGGGAATATTTCGTATGGGGTGTTGTATACATATGTATTGTCTTCATGAAGTATCTGTGGAGTGTGTGCATATGGTGCTCTTTGGATGTTGGATATGCAATGTTGTGTACATAAAATGCTATGTACATGTTAGGAATGCAATTCTATGTACAAGTGGTGTTGCGTGCATGTTGTACATGTGGTGTTATGTACCTATGGTGTGGTGTGCATGATTGTACGAGTGGTGTTGTGTACATGTTGTACAAGTGGCATTGTGTGCATGTGGTGCTATGTACATGTCATGCATGTGGTGCTGTGTACATGTGGTTTCGCGTACATGTCGTGCATGTAGTACTATGTACATGTGGTATTATGTACACATTGTATAGTGGCGTAGTGTAAATGTGGCATTGTGTACACATTGTCCAGGTGGTGCCATGTACATGTGATGTTGTGCACACATTATGCAAGTGGTGTGGTGTACTGGTGGTACTGTGTACATCTGTACATATGGTATTGATGTATGTGTGGTATTTTGTGCATGTCATCCATGATGTGTTATGGACATGTGGTATTATGTATGTGCATCTTGTAGTCGTGGTATTGCGGCATGTACTTGTTGTGTTGTACTCTGTGTAGGTACGTGTATTGGGTGGTATTTCACATCGGGTATAAATGGATGCATTGTGTTGTACACTGGTTGTAGGTGTATGCATTGTACGTCAGGTGTAGGTGCATGTATTACATAGTGTTGTGTGTTAGGTGCGGTTGTTTGTGTGTGATGCACATTATGCATATGTGCACCTGGTAGAGGAGAATGCACTGGGCTTTTGCTAGGTATGGAAATTGATCCAGTGTCTATACAAAAGAACAAAGGCATAAGTAAGGATAGATGAAGGATAGGTATTAGTATTGTATTTTAGTTTTATTATGCGTGTGATTTATGATTCTGGTATATGATGATTACATGTGAATTATGATTCTGGTTTATGATCTATGATTCTAATTTATGATCTATGATTCTGGTTTATGATCTATGATTCTGGTTTATGATCTATGATTTTAGTTTATGATGGTGACATGTGATTTATGATTTTGATCTATGATGGTTGTGTTTTGAGCTAACTTGATGTGATATTTTTATACATGTTGATTTGGTCAAAGATGCTAGTTTGACTTCTTGTGATAGGAAGTGAACAGTATTCCAAAGTGTACCTTATTGACGAACTACTAATGAGGTACAATTTCAAGTTATTTCAATTTATTTTGAATCTAATGGAAGTTATGTTCTTCGTACAGGAAGCATGAACATGCCCAGTTGGGTGGTTGAAATCGACTGCAAGAATTAGAAGCAATAGTGAAAGAAATTAGAAATGCAACAGTATGTTGGTAGATCACTTCAGAAGTAGGGCCATTGTGGGACACTATTACCCAATTGTGTCCATTAATTTCCATGAGCATGCTATGACCGGTATGATGGTTTTAAGTCAGGGATATGCCTTAGTTTTTATATATTCTGATGCGAGGAAGCCTCTCCAAGGGATGTAATTCCCAGGATGGGGTTGCCAGTGGAATTTGGAAGATGAGTGACTGCACGGAAGGGGTGACCAGATTCTCGAGGGACTGTGTAGCAGAGAAGGGAAGGTCATCAATGGATCTTTTTTGGTCATTAGCATTGGCAAATGGAATAAGATGCACATTGGGAGTGCACCCTAGAATAATGAGTCAGTAACTGTTCGCTGAGAGGACAAGTGGCAAGGGATTATAGTGTTGGAAATTGGATGCAAATTTGACTTTGTAGTGGATTATGGACTTCCTGGGAAGGAGGTGAATCCTGGTATTAATTTGAGGGTGGAGGTGTGAGCCTCTGGATTCCCTTATTGATTGATATGGGCATCGCATCCTTTATTTACTGGTTAAGAAAATGTGTATATGTGTATATCATTGTAAATATTGTAATGAGCTATGTTATAATGCTCTAGTATGCGGTATGTTGTGATTTTGTCCTGATGTTTTGATTTTGAACAGGTCTTTCATTGTAAATACTGCAATGAGCTATGCTATAAAGCTCCATGGGCAGTATGTTTTGTTTTCAGTAGTCTTGTTGGTTATAGGTGTCATTGAACACTGAAGATGGTGTTCCCCTAAGGGGGAGGGTTCTGTAACATCCTTGGTGAAAATTCCATGTAAAAATATATAAATACCACAGATGATGGGACACGTATTCCAAGCTGAATGCTGGGCAAGACATCTTAGGGGGTGTTCATTTGGTTGTTTATGGCTAAGGAAATTGGCAAAGGCAATGGCTAAGTCATTAAAGAGGCAAAAAGGTATTTTGGCACATTTATTTATGAAAATAATGGAAATTAGGAGAAAAGGAAGGTGAAAGTCACATGTTGCATGTGAGGAGGAAAATGAAGGAAAATAATGGAAAATGAATAAAATAGAGGCCTCATTCATAAAAAGGTTTCTAAGGATCAGTTGGCAAGCTTCTTCCTTTGAGTGTGAACCTTTTGTCAGTTAAGTTTTGGAGCCCTCTCATTATTCTCCCTCTCTCTCATACTCTTGGATACTTAGAGTTTTCTTGCAGCACTCTTGGAAGGTCTGGCATACTTGGATTCTTGGAGCAAGAAGGAAAAGGAAGAGCAGGAAAGCACAAGAATGCATCGGCATCAACAACTACATCAGATTGCTTGCAGGTACCAAGTTGCATGTATGATTTCTTCACTATTTTTGGAATGCATGGCACATGCATGTGGTTTCTTGGTTATGATATGTCATTGGCATGGAGGATTGCCTCGATTGATAGTGGATTGCCTAGCCTTGCCATTTCCTAGATAGCCATGATGATTATGGGTTTACTTTCATTTCTTTGCTTTTGTTGGTTCTCATGTTTCCTTAGCTTGGGTTGAGTTATTAGTCCTGGAAGCCCTAGTCAAACAAATGCTCTGGAAGCCCTGTAACAGCTTGGGTTGAGTCACTAGTCCTGGAAGCCATGGTTGAACAAATGCTCTGGAAGCCTTGTAAAAGCTTGGGTTGAGTTACTAGTCCTAGAAGCCCTAGTTGGAAAAATGCTCTGGAAGCCCTTGGTGGGTTGAGTTACTAGTCCTGGAAGCCTTAGTTGGACAAATGCTCTGGAAGCCCTGTATAAGTTGTGGGTTGAGTTACTAGTTCTGGAAGCCTTGGTTGGACAAACCCTCTAGAATCCCTATATAAGTTGTGGGTTTAGTTACTATTTCTGGAAGCCTTGGTTGGACAAACACTCTGGAAGCCTTGGAAGGCTTGGATGGAGACCAATTTGATTATGGTTTTTGGTGATGTCTGACCATGAGGTGTAATCACTCTTTGATGGGTTGAGGTGGGTGGCCTCTAGAAGCCCTGGATGAGTTTTGATTGATGTGTTCTCTAGGATCCAACATTCATGTTTGGACAAATGCTCTAGAAGCCCTGTATAAGTTGTGGGTTGAGTTACTAGTTCTGGAAGCCTTGGTTGGACAAAAGCTCTAGAAGCCCTGTATAAGCTATGGGTTGAGTTACTATTTCTGGAAGCCTTGGTTGGACAAACACTCTGGAAGCCTTGGAAGGCTTGGATGGAGACCAATTTGATTATGGTTTTTGGTGATGTTCGACCATGAGGTGGAATCACTCTTTGATGGGTTGAGGTGGGTGGCCTCTGGAAGCCCTAGATGAGTTTTGATAGATGTGTTCTCTAGGATCCCACATTCATGTTTGGAATATGGCACGGGGGTGATTGGCTGAAAAGGGACTTGGCTCATCGAATCTATGGTCGGGTGGAACGTGGTAGTCCCATCACCGGTTGGTTCATTGCATTTATTAATGAAAAAATAATTTTCTTGATTTTCATGTGCAAATGTACTGATATATATAATATAAAAATATATAATATATAATATATATATAAATTATATATATATATATATATATATATATATATATATAATATAATATATATGGATTTTGATGGATGATATGGTTATTGTATTTTTGTTCCTATTATGTTGTGTATGTGCACATTTACCCTAGAAGGTGTTACAGGGGGGAATCTTCAGTATTTTGTTAGTAGTAGTTTCTTAGTACACCATGAAGTAGTAATCAATTGTGCTCAGTTCAACAAAAGCAGAGTACATGGATGATATTCAAGTATCTTGTGAGGATATCTAGATGAGGAAGATCCTTGTTGGGCTATTTGGTCAACAGATGGATCCTACAATGATTTACTGTGAAAATCAGAGTTGCATCAAACTCTATGAGAATCTACTTTTTTATGATCCATGCAAGTATATCGACATCCATTATCACCATTTACGAAATTGTGTGAAAAGGAGAATCATGTTGTTGGAGTACATTCCTACAGAGGAGAAGGATGTAGATATTTTGACAAAGGCATTGCCAAGATGAAAATTTGAGTTTCATAGAGGCAGGATTAGGGTAGTAGATAATCCCTTTCTTGTTGAGAGGGAGTATTGAAAATGCAATAAGAAAATCCTAATTTAATTTGTCCTTGAATTAAATTGTAATTCCATATCTCATGACAACTCGTAATAGTTAACTAACTTAATTTGAATTATTTAGCTCAACTAATTCGAGTTGAGGGTCTAACTAGAGTCATGTAGAGTATCTCCTACAATTAGGGGCACTATTTGGGTTTAGTTTGAGTTGTAATTATTTAATTCAGTCTAACTGAGTTAAATTTAGTAAAACTAGTTCTAAATGATGGAGGAATTAGTGTGAGATCGGAAACAGTGGGGTGTAACTAGAAGCAATGGGGTATAACCAACATTAGTGGGGTGTAACTTACTCTAGTTGGGTGTGACTTACTATAGTCGGGTGTAACTTACTGTAGTGGGATGTGACTTACTATAGTGGGGTGGAACTAACTATAGTGGGGTGTGACTTACTATAGTAGGGTGTAACTTACTATAGTGGGGTGTAACCTGTTGGAAATACTGGGGGGTGAATCAATATTCCTTTCAATTAGTATTATTATTAATCTTTCATAGAATTATTTAATCTTCAATTATTATTAGTGTTTGTACAATGATATTAGTAAACAAAAGGAAGACAAATGCACAAAGTTTTTAAGGTGGAAACCCCCTCCGGGACAAAAACCACCTGAAGGATTTTCTAATAATTCTTTAATATTCAAATCCAATTGAAAATAAATATCCAACTTCCTAGAATCTAGAAAAGTATTCTTCTCCATCTCCCTCTGGATGGACGCTCCAATGCCTTATATTCTTCAGTAGTCAACTGAACGGATGCCCCAACAGCCAATGAGCTACAATTCATCCTAGCACCACCCTACCACCCTGAAGTTTTCACAGGCTTGAACCTATTGGTGACTTCATGCACCAGCCTAGCACCATGCTACCACCCTATAGAAGAATAAAATAAGAATGGACTCCCGTACCAGGGAAAATGGTCCACTTTACAATGATATAGAATGATGTAGAAGAAGAAGACACACTAGACCATAACCAAAACTATGACAACACAACCCAATGATGATCCTAGACCTCCAGACACTGCCTCTTCAACTCTTGGTAGATAAACACTTGTAAAAATTTTACTATGATGCTTTTACAATGACTCTGTACAATGATACTTTTACAATGACTATATGCAATGTTGCCCACTTGAAGACTTCATGTGGTGAACTTCTTGTTGTTGTTCTGCACCTTGATTGCTACTCTTGTCATGCTACCCTTTATAACTCTTCAGAACATTATATTATGCATTGTGTCTTCTCTTGATGAATATATAATACCTGCAAAAATTCTTCAAGGAAATATCCATGACATGATAATAGCAAAACTTACCTCATCCTGCAAAGCATATGTTAGTGCTAAACAAAACAAACAATTAGAATAAAAATAACCTAATGCAATTAAGAGATGAACATGCGTATACAGAAGATAATTACCTGGAGCTTACCTCTGCTACATCATTTTTTTGCACCTTGCTCTTTGCTTCCCTAGAAAGTCTGGTCCTTTGCAGCGCTTGACAACACTTGATCTAGTTTCTTTTTCTTGCCTTCTAGGAGCACGATATTGAATCTGATGTGTCTCTATGATTTCAGATCCCAAAAATGTGATCTTCGGTCCTATACTATCCCTCTGAGTCTTCCTTCCAATGCCATAGTTCTGACCCGATTTGGATTATTCAAGGAAAAGTTATACCAAATCTCTCACAATGACCTAATTATGGACTAGTTCAGTAGAGGGAACTTGTATGGCATGCTACGTGTCATTGTTTCCTCCTCTGGCTCTAGAATTGATATGAACACAACTACAATCTATGTACTATCGGCCACTTTTTACAGAATTCTAACCCACTTCTCAGAGAGAGAGTTATGATGATTTTCTCAAGGTCACCTCTTTGAGATGAAATTCAGGAGCTTGCACAAACCATAACTTCCACAGATCATATCTCGAAAAATAAAGCACACCAAGATCATAAATTAGGTCACTACATTCACCACTATTTTGGCTCAAATGGGTTTTAATTTTAGTATCTAAGACTTCGCAAAAATAAAGTTATAGCGAAAATTCCACGATCACAACTTTTGGAGGATATATGAGATTTCTTTTTATAGAGTTGAGAGGGGCTTCTATAGAGAATGTTGGAGGGATTTTATGAGATTAAATTTTTTTATTAATTATTGACTATTAAATTACCAAAATCAATAATAAATGCCATGCCACAACCCCATGGGGTTTTAGCCCAGTAATTGGGGTTACTAAATTCAATCTTGAATAACTTCAAATTGTGAGGAATTACGAGGAGAGCTATATATCAATAGAAAGATATTTTTGAGTAGACTGTTCCTACAATGGTTATGAGATGAGAAACCATGAATGATGATGCCCAATTTGCCAAGGAATTTTAGGTTCATCCTTGGTGCTACTGGGGTTGACATCAATAACAACTTCAGATTATCTTTAGATCAACAATCTCCCCCTTTGGCATTGATGGAAACACAAGTACTCCCCCTATGATCAAGGCACGTCTTCCTACTGCCTTCTCTCCCCCTTTGACATCAATGGCAAAGGGTAACTCCCCTTGACACACAACCATCCTATAGACTTATACACACTTCCACTCCCCCTTTATTTTCTGAATAAGGAAAATCTAATGAGAACTTCGGAGAATCCCAAGCTTTCAACGAAGATACTCAAATGCTTCATGAGGTAAAGGTTTAGTGAAGATATCAAAGATTTTTTCTTTTGTACCAACATATTCAAGTTTGATATTCTTTTCAGCGACTTGTTCTCTAACAAAATGATATTTGATCGGAATGTGTTTTGTTTTTGAATGCATGATAGGATTCTTGGAGATGCTGATGGCACTGGTGTTATCACAAAAGATGGGAATAGGCTCACTGAATTGTACTTGAAGATATTGCATAGTTTCTTTCATCCAAAGGACTTGAGTACAACAAGCTGCCAATGCAATTTATTTTTCTTCCACTGTAGATAACGAGATTGAGGTTTGATTTTTGCTCAACCATGATACGAGACAACCACCTAGATAGAATGTTGCTCCACTAGTACTCTTGCAATCATCAAAACTTCCTGCCCAATCTACATCTGTAAAGGATTGAATAATGATATTGTTTCCCTTGGGATACCATAGTCCATATTATGTTGTGCCCTTTAGATATCGAAGAATTCTTTTGACGAAAATAATATGTGATTCTTTTGGTGCTACTTGGAATCTTACTACTTGTCCAACTGTTTGCATAACATCTGGTCGAGAGGTTGTTACATATAGAAGAATACCAATCATAGATCTGTACAACCTCTAATCCACATCCTTAGATGAGTCATCTATGCTTAATTTGCAACCTGTTACCATTGGAGTAAGGATGGGTTTGCAATCTTCCATTTTGAATTTCTTGAGCATTTCCTTGATGTACTTGGCTTGACATATAAATATTCCTTTCTCTTGCTGAGATATTTGAAGCCCTAAGAAGTATCTCAACTCACCAAGTAAAGAAATCTCGAACTCACTTTTCATATTTGTAGCAAAGTTTTTACTTAGTCAATCATCATTGCTACCAAAGATTATATCATCCATATATACCTCAACGATAAATTATCTTTATCAATTTGTACGTAAACATTGCTATCAACAGTACCTTTCTTGATCCCTTATTGATGTAGATATCCATCAAGACGAGCATAATATGCTCTGGGAGCTTTCATGAGACCATACAGATCCTTCTTTAACCTGCAAACATAGTCTTCTTTTTCTGATAATAGAAAACCTTCAGGTTGTTCGATGTAAACTTCTTCTTCTAATTCGCCATTCATAAATGCTGACTTAACATCCATTTGGTAGACTTTTATTTTTCTTGAACATGCATATGCGAGAAACATCTGTATGGCTTCCATTCTGGCAACTGGTGCAAATGTTTCATTGAAATCAATTCCTTCCACTTGTGCATAACCTTTGCAAACCAATCTTGCTTTGTTTCTGGTAACCTGTCCATCTTCATTCAATTTGTTCCTGAACACTCCTTTAGTCCCAATGATATTTTTATCTTTTGGTCGTGGAACTAATTCCTAGGTGTTATTCTTCTTGATTTGATCTAATTCTTCATTCATAGCTGCTACCCAATGTTCATTTTGGTTGGCTTCCTCAAAACTACTAGGCTCAAAGGTTGCTAGAAAAGCAATGTGAGCTTATTGTGATGAATGAAGCTATCAACCTTTTATTTTTCTAATTCCTTCATTTATGTCACCAATGATTTGATTTGATGGATGGTTCTTTTGAATCCATTCTTTTGTTCTCTTTGGAGGAGCTTCTTGTTGTTGTTCTTGTATATATTGTTGATCATCATTTACTTCTTCCTGGTTGACAATTGCATCTTGTTCTAGAATTTTCTCTGTAACTTTTTCATTCTCTATCTCAAGTTTCAAAGATTGTAGATCATCATCATTATTCGTTAGAACACCATCTTCGTCAAATGTAGAATTTATGCTCTCCACTGTCTGTTTTCGTCTTAGATTATAGCATTTATAGGCCTTTCTTTTGCGTGAGTAACCAACAATGATACCTTCGTCAACATGTGTTTCAAACTTACCCAACTTTTGATATTCTCTTTTGATATAACATTTGCTTCCGAAGATTTTGAAATATTTTACATTAGATGGTTTTCCTTTCCATAATTCATATGGGGTCTTGTTGCAATTATTTCTAAGAATACTTCTATTGATAATGAAAACTGTCATAACAATTTCTTGAACCTATATTTTTTCATCCAATTTTGAGTCCTTCAACATTGTTCTACCCATTTCCTGTAAGGTTTTGTTCTTTCTTTCAGCAACTCCATTTTACTGAGGTGTTCGTGCTGTTGAAAATTGTCTTTTTATTCCATTTTCGTCACAGTATTGCTAAAATAATTTGGAAGTGAATTCCCCTCCATTATCTGATCTTAGACACTTTATTTTCAAATCAGTTTCATTTTTGACCAACTCCTTGTAGATCTTAAAGCACTCAAATTATTTAGATTTTTTCTTTAGGAAACTGACGCCTGTCATCTTGGTATAGTCATCTATCATTAACATGAAATATAATTCTCCATCTAAGCCTTTTGTTCTCATAGGACCACATAGATCAGTATGTATCAATTCCAATGGATGTGATGCAAAATGTTCTTTTGTTTTAAATCCGAATTTTGTTTGCTTGTCATGCTGATAGGCCTCACATAGTGTGTTGGAAGGTTTTGATATTTTCAACATTTCTCATATTGCTTCCTTTTTTCTTATCCTGACAATATTGTCAAGGTTTATGTGACCCATTTTTTTGTGCCATAACCAACTTTCATCTTCTTTAGCTAGTAGACATGATTTAGTTGCTTCATCTAGAACATATATGTCATTTGGAGCTTGACTTTCTGTAGCCACAATTTTACCATATATACCTTTCCTAATTTCACATTTTGTGGAGTTGAATAGCTTTGTGTGTCCTTGATCACACATTTTTCCAACACTAAGTAAATTGTGATTCATGTTTTCAACCAATAAAACAATCTTGGCTAGACCATCTTTGCTTCCAAGACTGAGGGTACTTGATCCTACAACATTTGAAGATCCATCATTTCTAAAGGAAATGGTTCCATCCTTCTTATCTTTAAGAGATACAAATTCTTTCTATCTCCACTCATATGCGTTGAGCAACCGCTATCAACATACCACACATGTTTGTTGTTTTGAGCCTTGAGAGCGAGAGCACAATTATTAGTCTTCTTCTTCTTCCATGTTCGTTCATTCTGTGGCTTCGAAGATTCTTCTGGAGGATTTTCAAGTCTACAATCTCTAGATATGTGTCCAAAGTTTCGACATTTGTAACATTCAATATTATTTCTTAAATATTCAAATCTATTGATGTTTCGTTGAGCCCTAGGAGATTCATATTTGACAGATCTCCTAGAATTGTATTGGTTCCTAGGGTACGTGTGACATTCTATAACTTTATGACCAAATTTTACACATGAATAACAATAGCCATGAAAAATATGTTGGTACCTGGATGGAAATCTTCGTCAGGGAATTGTCTTCCAAGGATGCTCTTTTGAATCCTATCCAGTGAAGTCTACATGCCGGTCAAATCTCATAGGTTCATTGTATTTTTTTGTAGAAGGTCCTGCTTCTTCTTCTTTGTAACCGAGGCCAGTTTTGTCATTGTAAGATCATTGATTGTTGATGAGTTCCTACAACGCCTTTGATCTATTGTCATAATTTTGTATAGTGTTTCCCTTATGCACTTCCTTACGCTGCGAGACTACTTCGGATTCTAATGCTTCCCTTTCCTGGTTGCTTTCTTCCAACTTCTTTTGAAGTGACTCTTCAATGCATTTGTGTTCTTCAACTTCAATTTTGAGACCTTGAACTTCTTCTTCAAGAGTATTGGAACGGATCTTCTCAACCTTGAGCTCTTTTATAAGCTTGATTGCCTCAGAAAAATCTTCTATGGTCAACCATTTATTCTTCATTTTTTGATACCTCTTGTTTATTGTGCTTGGCCATAAACAATACTCTCTCATTGGCTTCTTCTTCATTGTCACTCTCTTCATCGGATGATGAGCTATCTTATTTAGAGAGAAAGTTCCTTTTGAATCCTTTCTTCTTGCCTTGCTTGTTTAATTTCTTAAAGTCTTTCTTTCCTTTTGATTTTCCATCACTTCTGTTCAGACATTTTGTTGTGAAATGTCCAACCTCACCACAACCAAAACATATCAATGGAAGTTTACCTTTGAATTTTCCCTTACCAATTTTTAGTTTTCTCGTAAAGTAAGCATATTCTCCACTTGAAAAACCTTATTCATCATCTTCCTTTTCTTCACACTTGCAGGTGCAGGTCTTTGCCTGTGAAGGTTGTTTGTCCAAAATGGTTTTCTTAGATGCAGTGAATGCAGTTTCTAGATGCGAAGTACCCTCTTATTCATCAAGTCTCATTTCATATGCTATGAGAACTCCATGTAATTCCTCTTTGCTGAGTTTGGCCATATTTTCACTGTATTCTAAGACCGATGCCTTTGGGTTGAATCTTCCTAGTAATGTTCTAAGAATATTTCATATAATAGTGTTCTTGTCAACATGCTCTCTCAATCCTTCTAGAGTGTTGGTTACTTCATCAACGTATTGGAAGTATGCAGCGATGTTGTCATCTTCTTTCATTCTGAGTTGCTCAAATTTTTCTCTGTAGATTTGAAGCTTTTCTTCTTTGACATTTGAGTCACCTGCATATACTTTTTCCATACATTTTTTGTGGTTTTACAACCAAACACCTTATCATAAGAAGATTCAATAATTCCACTAATAATAATATTCTTTGCTTTTGCATCATTTACCAAATTATTCTTACCTTGTTCATCCACGGTTGGTGTAAATCCATTTTGAACAGTGTCCCATACTTCGTAACCTTATGCCAAGAGATAGAACTCCATTATTCCTTTCCAGAGTGCATAATTATTTTCATTGAACAGAGGTACACCATTCTTGGTATGCTCCATGATCTCCTTCAATCTGTTAAAATGTTATTGAAGGAACCAAGCTATGATACCAATTGTTGGAAATACTAAGAGGGGGGGCGGTGAATCAATATTACTTTCAATTAGTATTATTATTAATCTTTCAGAGCATTAGTTAATATTCAATTATTATCAGTGTTTATACAATGATAGAAATAAACAAAAGGAACACAAATGCACACAGTTTTTAAGGTGGAAACCCCCTCCAGGACAAAAACCACCTAAACGATTTTCTAATAATTCTTTAATCTTCAAATCCAATTGAAAATAAATCTCCAACTTCCTAGAATCTAGAAAAGAATTCTTCTCTAGCTCCCACTGGATGGATGCTCCAATGCCTGAGATTCTTCAGTAGTCAATTGAATGAATGCCCCAACACCCAATGAGATACAATTCATCCTAGCACCACCCTACCACCCTATAGAAGATTAAAAGAAGAATGGACTCCCATACCAGGGAAAATGGTCCACTTTACAATGATATAGAATGATGTAGAAGAAGAAGACACACTAGACCATAAACCCAACTATGACACAACCACCTAATGATGATCCTAGACCTCTCGACACTATCTCTTCAACTCTTGGTAGATGGACAATTGTACAACTTTTATAATGATGCTTTTACAATGACTTTATACAATGATTGTATACAGTGCTGCCCACTTGAAGACTTCATGTGGTGAACTTCTTGCTGTTGTTCTGCACTTTGATTGCTGCTCTTGTCATGCTACCCTTTCTCACTCTTTAGAACATTAGATTATGAATTGATTATTCTCTTGATGAATATATAATACCTGCAAAACGTCTTCAAGGAAATACCCATGAAGACTTACCTCAAAACTTACCTCATCCTGCAGAGCATATGTCAGTGCTAAACAAAAACAACAAATTAGAATACAAATAATCTAATGCAATTAAGAGATGAGCATGAATATACAGAAGATATTTACCTAGATCTTACCTCTGCTACATCATTTTGCTGCATCTTTCTCTTTGCTTCCCTAGAAAGTCTAGTCCTTTGTAACCCTTGACAACACTTGATCTAGTTTCTTTTTCTTGCCTTCTAGGAGCACGATATTGAATCTGATGTGTCTCTATGATTTTAGATCCCCAATATGTGATATTTAGTCTTGTAGTAGCCCTCAGATTCTTATTTCCAATGCCATAGGTCTGACCCGATTTGGATTCTTCAAGGAAAAGTTCTACCCAATCTCTCACAATGACCTAATTATGGACTAGTTCAGAAGAGCGAACTTGTACGGCGTGCCACATGTCACTTTTTCCTCCTTCAGATCTACAATTGATACATATAAAATTGTAGTCCATGCACTATCCACCACATTTTATAGAATTCCAATCCACTTCTTAGAGACAAATTTATAAGGATTTTCCCAAGGTCACCTCTTTGAGATGAAATTCAGGAGCGTGCAAAAACCCTAACTTCCACAAATCATATCTCTGAAAATATAGCAAACCAAAATCAATAATTCGGTCACGACGTTACCAGGATTTTGTCTCAAATGAGTTTGAATTGTAGCATCTAAGACTTCACAGAAATAAAGTTATAGCAAAAATGCCATGATCAAAACTTTTGGAGGATATATGAGATTTATTTTTATAGAGTTGAGAGGGGCTTCTATAGAGAATGTTGGAGGGATTTAAGGAGCTTAATTTTTTTATTATTAATTATTGACTATTCAATGACCAAAATCAATGATAAATTCCATGCCACAACCCCATGGGGTTTTAGCCCAGTAATTGGGGTTACTAACTTCAATCTTGAATAACTTACAAACCGTGAGGAATTATGAGGAGAGCTATATATCGATCGAAATATATTTTTGAGTAGAGTATTCCTATAATGGTTATGAAATAAGAAACCATGAATGGTGATGCCCAATGTGCCATGGAAGTTCAGGGTCATCCTTGGTGCTGCTTGGGTTGACATCAATGACAACCTCAGATCATCTTTAGATTAACATAACCCGTGATATTGGGATGTTGGGAATGGGTTCCCCCAAGAGCAGTTTTGGGGCTAAAAGCCCATGTTTTGGGACAATTTTTTAATAAAGCTATAAAGTCTCTACATTTTTTGGTCACAGAGTGCGAAGGTGTCAAGAGTCATAAAGGGTTGTCCATCCTTATTTTGTAAAGTGTCAAGTCGGCTGTAAAGATCTACCCATGGTCCATAGACCATGGGATTGTATGAAAAGGAGCTAAGTAAGTAAGATCTAGGTAGTTAGAAAAATTAATCTTTGGAAGTTTTGGTAGATAAGTCTAAGTGTTTTCTGGTCTTAGCATAGGTATAGGCTTTGCAACTGACTGCACAGAGGCCTAGGGTGGAAGTCTGTAGCTGAGTGCGCAGACCCCTGCAGCTGTGTGTGCAGGGTGGATAGAGCCTGTATTAAACTGGAAGATATCAATAAAGAGAAGTATTCTAGAATTACTGTGTATTTAGACTTTGTTAATGCATCTGATTATATTGCGATCTCGATGTACTTTACAATGTTTATTTGATGCACAAATGTATGTGATTATATATGTTAATTGAACGCAAGTAAAGATATCAGTTTACATGATGCTAACTGTAATTGATTGGTAAGATAAATAAAACACTTGAGATAACTTGGGAACCTATACAATACATTGTCATAGCTGCATGAAAGTATCTGAACTATTGGTTAGGGCTGCCTGAAGGTCAATCGTACACCTTTGCAGAGGTATTGAAGGGCAGAATAGAGGGTAGATTGATAAAGCCCTAAGGCTTGGCGACCTGTACGAAAGCAGGGGCAGGGGGTATAAACCGACATCATGACCATCTCATGGTGCAAAAACTTAGTTCCAACATCCCCCCATACTACTTCGGGGAGACTTCGGTCTGCGCTCCGCAGATTGATATTGAAAGGGCCAGTAGTGTAGGGATTTTTTTGGCTGACTAACGCTGAACCTGGGTCAGTGAACCTAGGTGGGTCCACAAAGACAACAAATGGTTCCATTGTCAGGACCTGGAATTTGCATGAGAGATGTGTGATGTCATATCAGTAGTATCCAACTAAGAAAGATATCAAAGACTGGTTGGATAGGAAGATCCACGAATTTGCAGCGAAGGAGAAAAGAAATTCGCGACTGACAAAGGAACGGTGGCTAGACAGATACCTGTATACAAAAATCCACAAGATCTTTTTATGTTCCTTTCCAGTTGAGTTATACGAGTGGATTGCGAAGGTAGCGAATAGCCAAGGAAGGTGGAGGCTTGACAGTCCTATTGTCTGGACCCTAGAGTTAGTACAGATACTGGAAGCCTCTGAGGATAAGATCACCCACGCTGTCAATCATTGGCTCAATCGTATCATAAGAGGGTTTGTTACAGAATTTGCATTCAATGCCTCAGTCAGTCATACTAAGGCAGAGCGACGCTTTTTCAAAGGTCGGCAAGGTAAGTACTTGAAGTCTTTAAATACTTGGATTAAGATGTTATTGTGCGAAAAAAGGGTTATGTAGCTACTTTGATGTTCGGAGCTACGCGAAGTGGAAATACTTAAAGGAACGAAGAAAGGAAGTGTCCTAAATATAGCCCACTGATTTCACCTCCTTTGAGTGATGAAGAGGGAGTAGCAGTTCAGTTGATAAAACAAGGGTTCCCATGACTACCACCTCCACCCACACCACCTCCACCTTCACCACCGTCACCTGCGACTTCGTCCACACCACCACCACCTCCACCCCAGTTCAACATGGAAAATTCAGTGAAGTTTCCATTGTTTAAGGGCTTGGGAAATGAGGACTCGGACCAGTTCTAGTTCATCGTAAAAGCTGTATGGGAAGCTCAGGGCATCACAGATGATCACATGAAGAAGGAAATGTTGGTTAGTGCTTTGCAGGATCACGCACTAACTTGGTACATCAATTACTCTAACAATAAACCAAACACTGGGTTGGCATAGATCTAGACCGCGCTGAATAAAGAGTTTAGTAGGCCTAAATCTAAGGCATAGTCAATTGTGGGGTTCAAGGAAATCGCAATGAAACTAGGTGAGATGCCTTGGGAGTTGGATTAGAGATTGAAGTGTAAAATCTGTGAAGCTAATATGAACTTAACGGATGGAAAACACCGCAAGTGGTTCATGGCTTTGCTCCTTCCTCACCTAAGGGTTGCACTGTCACAATAGAAGATTATGACTCAGGCAAAGGCTTTGGATATTGCAATAAGACTACATGAAACACCGATGCAAGATCTGAATATGGGGGTTCAGTAGACCCATGCGTAGTTACAAAATATTTGCCTCAAAATGAAAATTTTGAAGCAAGACATAACAGTTCAACCAAAGGCACGCAAAGAGATATGGTGCCTGAAATGTAAAGGTCAGGGGCATGACAAAGACCACTACCCGGTATTTGTGAACTATATTGCAAGAGGAGGACCGATGCCTTTGAGGCTGGAAACCCAAGCAGGACCGAGCGCAGGGTCTGTGATGTGGTGCGCTATATGTCATGTAGAAGGGAAACATACGACTGATAAATGTCATTTGCTGTAGAAGTTTGTACAAACACTGCAACAATTGTTATGCAACTTATGTAGGTCGGTAGGGCATGATGAGTGAAACTGCCGAAGTTATGAATTGATGATGGATAGAACACCCGCCTATAGAGTTCAGGAAGAAACACGGCCCCCTGACCAGAGTGTTGGCATGGCACGGACATGCTTTTAGGGGCGTGGGCGAGGTCGAGGCAGAGAAGGACCTCGCAGAGGTCGGGGATAGCTAATCTGTTACAATTGTGGAGGACCTAGACACTATGCCTGCAAATTCACTAACCCAACAATTTCATCGTGCAATTATTTCACTCAGTTTGATCATGAGATTGAGGACTTTCCTACACTGATAACAAAGATACGTGACAAAGGGGTGCTACCACCACAACCGACTCAGAACCTGTAGATGATGAGAGCTGAGCTTAATGAAGAGGACCCAAATGTGAATATCGTGCTCCAAAGTGGAATTACAACAGGCAACGATAAGGGGAAACAGCCTGAAGACAATGCATGGGTTTGGAAAGCTCCGGAAAAGGAGGCTAAATTTGATTTGGAGTGCGCACGCGAAACATTCATGGAAGCAAAGAAGAGATTCATTGAGGCCTCCACCTCAGGGATATGGGATAAACTTGTCTAGGAAATGGACCCTTCCATGCTTATGACCTTTCTAGAGACCTGCATGAAGTTGTTGCGTGATAGCAAGGCTGTAAAGGGGCTACAGGAACTTATAAATAGATACGAAGGAAACAATCCGGGTGAACCATGCGTGGTACAGAAGATCAGTAAGCATAAGGCAAGAACAAGATGAGAAATGAGACTCACCACACAGATAGGAGAGTATGAAATGGATCAAGTTATTCTGGATCTAGGGTCAGATGTGAATGTTTTGCCAAAGAAGACTGGGGAGCAGATGGGGAGACCCGTGCTGCAGTGGTCTCCGATTCAGTTAAGGATAAAAAATTAGCAAAAGATCATCCCCATGGGACGGTTGTAGGGAGTAACTGTAGGTATTGAAGGCATGAGCGCATTGCTAATTTTGAAGTAATAGAAATTGTGGATCACAACAATCCCTACCCAGCGCTCCTTGGCATAGATTGGGCTACTGACCTGAATGGGGTAATCAACCTAAATAAGAGAAAGTTGATATTTTAAAAGAAATCACTTCGCCTAATAGTACCCCTAGATCCTGCTGAAGGATTGCGCTATACTGAACTAGTTTGCGATTACGAAAGTGATGACGATTTGGAATACATATATAAGATAACAGCGCAAGACCAAGATTGGGTGAATCTGAAAGAGGATGGATGAATTACATGGGATTATGAGAGTTCCTGCAACTTAGACTCGAACAAAGAATTAGAGCACTGACAGAATCGAATACATGAAGTAACCACGTTGAGCTGTAACATGATGACTCGTTTGTTGTGCTGTGTGTCGTTAGAGGTAAGAAATATGCCCACTTACGATGGTTTGAATGATATGGATGTGTTTTTGGATGCATTTGAGAGGGAATTACCAGAGAAGTAGCACTTCCAGGCTTTGGATTGGGCACTGTGTGCTACGCCCATGAGATGGTGGGGTACACACAAGGGTAGTTTTGACGATTGGTGTGAGTGTAGGATGATGATGAGAACACGCTTTGGGAAGCTGAAGGTACGAGTGACAGACAAATATGATGGGAAAGATGATCCACACACACACTTGGCTAAATGGGCTAAGGCCTATGGAGTGAAGCCCCAACCTGAATGGGTGCACTTGTTTTGTCACGCCCTGGATGTCATCCCAATGAACTAGTACTTAGAGACAGAGCTCCGCCATAGCACAAGAGAATGGGATATTTTGCATGAAGGGTTCGTAATGACATTCAACTTCGAAGACGGGTTTGACTGTATTGACGAAGCACTATAAGAGGCTAAAGCAGTGATGTTTAGGATATAGCAGGATCCTTTGGATTTGATTCAATCTGATTGGACTACTTAGCTAAGACATGTGCTAGAATGTTATAACATGACTGCTGAAGAAGAAGATGAGGACCCATGAAAGATTAATATTCCTGAAATCGAGGGTCACCGCGAGGTTGAGGGACCGCCGATCGAGAATCCTAATATAACTGCACCACTGAAGACTAAATAGATAAATATTGGTATAGAAGCAGAGCTCAAATTTGCAAAGATTGAAGATTATTGGGATGATGCGATGGTAGATAAGGTTGCTGAATTGATCCTCCAATACCAAGATTTATTCCCAACCAAGTTTATGGAGTTAAAGGGGATAATAGGAGACCTGGGCATTATGAAGATCATGTTAAAACCCGACACGAAGTCAGTTAAGCAAAGACCTTACCGTCTCAATCTGAAGCATAAGGAGAAGGTCTTCTTAGAGTTAGATAAAATGCTTGTGGCAGGAATCATTGAGCTCGTAGAAGAATCTAATTGGGTGACCCCAATGGTGGTACCAGAAAAGAAGCAAAAGGATGAAATAAGGATATGCATGGCTCTCATAAAGTTGAATGACACGTGCATGCATGATCCTTTCCCAAATTTGTTCACTGATGAGGTATTGGATAATGTACGTGGTCAAGAAGCATACTCCTTCACTGATGGGTTTTTTGGGTACCATCAGATCAAAATTGCGCCTAAAGATAGAAGCAAGACAACCTTCATGACTAAATGGGGATGTCTTCTGTATACCGTAATTCCTTTCGTATTAAAGAATGCACCTGCAATTTTTCACGCGTAGTCATTGCTGCATTCAAAGACTTCATTCATAAGTTTTTGGAGGTGTAATTTTATGACTGGATTTTGTTTGGGTTGGTAAAACACCATGTGGAAAGTTTTTGTTTAATGTTAGATACCTGTCGAAGGTACTAGATTGTGCTCAATTTGAAGAAATGTCTATTTTATGTCCCTTTTGGGACTTTGCTAGGTCATGTGGTATGCAGACAAGGATTGATGGTAGATCCCACAAAGATCACAATGATAATTAACTTGGAGGCATCGATAAGTGTGAAACAGCTGCACGCAACCTTGGGATGTACTAGGTACTATAGGAATTTTATCAAGGGCTATGCCCATATCACCATGCCTATGGAGAATTTGTTGAAAAAGGATGCCACATTTTGTTGGAACGAGGACTGTCAGAAAATATTGTATGTGTTGAAGGGAAAAATGGTCACCGCACCGATTTTAGTCTTCCCAGATTGGAAGAAGGAGTTTCATGTACATGTAGACGCGTCATGTATAGCATTGGGAGCGTACTGACACAAGTCGGTGGAGGAGAATTGGACCATCCTATAGTGTTTGCAAGCAGGAGGTTATCCAAGGCTGAGAAGAACTATTCCACCACCAAGCGTGAAGGATTAGCCATGGTATACATGCTCTAGAATTTTAGACACTATTTGTTGGATGGACATTTTAAGATGTATATGGATCATTCTGCATTGAAATACCTGGTCAATAAGCCTTTGTTGGGGGGTAGAATTTGTAGGTGGTTGTTATTTTTCAAGCATCGAAACAGGGGAAGATCCCACTAATTTGGAGGAGGGATTTCCTGACACACAACTCTTTGTAGTGCACATCACGAATGGTCGCTTTGAAGACATCATACACTTCCTAACGATAGGAACTGCCCCGGAAAGCTACACCACCCAGCAGAAAAAGGATTTAGTGGTGTGTGCGGCAGAATTTTCTATCATTGCCGGACATCTATACAAAATGGGGTTTGATGAAGTGTTACAACGATATGTACTAGAGTTTTAAAGGAGCAGTATCCTCGCAAACACTCATGGGGGTGCCACGACAGGGCATTATGTACGAAGGGTGACTGCACAGAAGATCCTACGCGTAGGGTTGTGGTGGCGAACCCTCCATTAGCATTCAAAAGCCTACTATAGGGCATGCAAAGTGTGTCAAAGGACTGGTAGGCCATCACGAAGAGATGAGCTACCTCTAAACCCACAAATGACGTTACAACCTTTCGAGAAATGGGCAATAGATTTTGTGGGACCCATTTAGCCCCAAGGAAAGAAGACAGGAGTGTGGTACATTATCATCGCGGCTGAGTATTTGACTCGATGGGTGGAGGCACATATTGTGAAACACTGCACAGGCATGACCACTGCAAAGTTTCTCTTTGAGTATGTACTAACGTAATTTTGGTGTCCAAATATTTTGATGAGTGATCATGGTATGCACTTTTTGAGCGAAAAAATCAACGCGCTGACGGAGCAATTTTAGGTATATCACCAAAAAAGCAGACCTTATCACCCATAGGCTAATGGGATAGTGGAAGCATTCAATAAGGTACTGGACAATGCACTGACCAAGGTTTGCAATGCTCAGTGAAGTGATTGGGACCTGCGCATACCCGCAGTACTATGGGCCTATCGAACGACATGAAAAAGTTGACTAGAAAGACACCCTCTAGGCTTGTATATGATGTTGAAGAAATGATGCCCATGGAATATAGTGTGCCTAATATGTGCATAGTGGCACTCATGGGTATAACGGATCACGGGGCCCTAGAAAAGAGGCTCATGCAACTTGTTGAGCTTGAGGAAGAAAGGTTTCTAGCTGGATTTCACCAATAGATCCAAAAGTAGCGCAAACAAGCATGACATGATCGGCACATTAAACTGCTCACCTGTAAGGTAAATCATTGGGTTTTGTTATATGACAGCAAGTTTGATAAATTTCCATGGAAATTCAAGATGCACTGGCTAGGGCCCTATGTCATTAAGGAAATTACAGATGGTGGAGCAGTTCAGTTCACTAAATTGAACAGAGATCACTTCCCAGGAAAGGTGAATGGCAGCCGATTGAAGCCATACACCAGCGATCCAGCCACATGAATATATGAAGGTAACATAGTCTTAGTGCTCTGGGCAGCTAAAAGGAGGTGCGAGACTATAAACTACACTACCTGGGTTGGGGAATTGCGTGATTGGAGGATTGTATAGAATGAGGAGATGTCACAGCATTCGTGACAACGCGGAAAGAGCTACACTACCCAGGAAGAAATTGTGCAGGTCAGCTGGAAAGTGACCATTAAAGTCACTGTTCATGATTTGACGATGAGAATGCAGCCAAATGGAGTGGGCGACCAACATTTAAGATGAAATTTATGGGTAAGATCCTTGAAAATCTTCCACCAATCCAGCATTAATGAACTGAATTTGGGGAGAACAGTCAGATTTGAATTCAAAATGGCCTATAAATTACATGTGGCTACCCAATGTGAAACACTTGGCATTTTGAGCATAGAGTTGGTGAGCTCTCAGACGTTTATGAACTGCGCATTTTTCAAAGAATTGCTTGACTTCCCAGCATTTGATCAATTTCCAAAGTCTAACTGCAATTTTATTCGTGACATTATCCCAGGATCAAAATATATGGAGGGGGCTATGCCAGAGGTTGTTATGGAGGTATAGGGAGTTGCTCCAGAGGTTGCATAGGTACTAGCTGAAGTCCCCAAGTCACCACGGATGCCTAGATCGAAGCCTACCCCAACCAAGGAGATTGTGAAGGATAAGAAGGGAAAGCAGGCTGTGATACCAGTGTGCATGTCGCCTAGAATAAACCCATAGAAGGAAAAGCCTACCAAACAGGAAAAGGGAAAAACTATTAACTTGGAGCCGGAGAAGGAAGAGGTTGAGGATATCCTGGTGGATGATGAGGATTTAGAGGTGGAAGTGGAGGACGTTGAAGTCGAGGGTTCTGATCCTATCACTAAGTTGTCTGAATACGTCCCTCCGTGCAAGGAAAATACCAAGTTTCCAAAGCAAATTGATGAAAGAAAGGTCACCTTGCACATACCTCTGCTACCGGATGAGATTGTCTTTGAAGGATTGTGCTTGGGGCGGGTTCTGCTATTGAAACTAGAAGATTAGGACTTAGCTGACACTAAGAAGTTCCCTCACTTGGTGAAAGAATAGCTAATGTACCACATTGTTCACACAACCATCGGGATTACTGTGTTGGAACCACGGAAGTGGATCAGGGGTGTAGACAAGATAGCTCTGCTCAACCTACTATGGGTGTTGCACTAGAATTGCACACCCATTAAAGTATTGGCCATCAAATAGCTGCTATTCTTGGTGCACAATGGGTGTTTGTGGCTAGAGGAGCTGATACCCATCACCGATAGGTTGATCCATAGGATCAAATGGCTTCCCTTTACAGGGGAAAATTTGGCCACGATGTTTGGCAGAAAAGGTGGCAAGCAGGCCCTCGGGGAGACCATGAAGGAGAAATTCAAGCTCATGAAGAAGCCACAAGGCTATGCCATATAGAGTATCTGCAATCCTATGGTCAAGTTCGCCACATTGATTTTGGTAGGGAAATTTATGAGGAAGTGTCACGCAGATGAAGTGTTGGCACCTTTCATCGCTCTAGTGGCCCAATGCGCCGAAGGAGTTCAGTTTAATTGGGCATGCTATCTATGCGATGAGTTCCTTGTGAATAGTCATAAGGCATAGGAGCTCAACAAGACCTTCCACTATGCGTGGTTCTTACTGTCCTTTATGTTGGTAGCCTGGGAGCTGCCTGAAGATAGTCAATTCCCCTCAGTCGCACTGGACCTACCAGAAGCAACGAAGTACGCTTTGCTGTGGGTGACCAAGGATGCTAAACGCATCAAGGATAACAAGATCTTCTGTATCTTGATGGAAATGAATATATGCATGGCTATCAATTGCAAGCCACGATTGTCACCTACTGTGTTTGCCAAACTGCAGGAGTACGTGGAGTTCAAGGCATAATCTCAATGCGTATCGATTAGGGCACGGAAGGACCCTGAGCAGAAGTGGCATGAATTTCCTTACTTGGAAATTAACAACACGATTGATGTAGTTCTTGATCGCTGGTCGACAGAGTGGCGCATTGCCTCAGACTTGGTTGTGGGATCGAGTGAGTCTACTGCGCAGCGCACAAAGGAGGAGGCCAAGCTCAATATGGCACAACTAGACGAGAAGAGGAAGAAGGAGGCCACTGACAAGGCCTAGGCAGAGTGCGATGCCACACAACAGGTGAAAAAAAGACAGCTGAAATAAAGCATGCCTCTGACAAAGGTTCAAGGTCGCCCTTTCCTGAAACAGAGGAAGAAACAGACGAGCAGATAGAGCAGCAAGGAGCAGACCCACAGATGGCGTCATACGTATCAAGCATCCAAGGGGACAAGAAAGAGCTGGGCCATGAAAGAAATCGAAGGCTGGTAAGATGTCGCTAGACCCAATCACCCTAACAGAGGGAGATTTGAATGACATTGGATATATGGTGTGGGATGTCACCGCGGAGGTACTATAGTAGTTTGATCAGCAGAAGCAACAAGTATTGGGGTCCATCCAAACGCGTCTACATGAGCTATGGATTTGTGCATCACAGGCTGGCACGGTGTCCACCAGCCTTGTCATTGGTACTTCAAAAGCCATCAGGACGCTGTGTGCGAAGGACTCTTGTGCGATAGTGCTGCTGGATGGAGCATTGACCACTTAAAATGGAGCTGATAGGCCTGCTGTTAGTGCCCTCAAGGGAGTAGGTTTCAACTTGGAAACGCTTCTTGGCGAGGTGCTCCACCTACTTTAGGATGGAGTGATCGAGGAGCTAAGGGCCCACGAACAATGCGCTTTGCAGATGATCAGTGAGCAGAAGATCAATAATGTGTAGATGGCCCTACAATGAGACACCGCCCTCACTTCCATGGTTGAACTTACTAACAAAAGTTAGCGCATGATTAAGGTTTTGAAGGAAGCCTACTAAATGGTCCCCAAATTGGCCATTCCCGAGGATGTGGAGGTAGATGAACAGGTCTACAAACTTGCTACAGGGGTGCGAAATGCTCGCATAGATTTGGCTAAGGTTCAGCTGGATGTTGGCTTGATGGGGCCTGACCGAGGTTTGGAGTTAATTAGTGTAAAATTTTCTATAGATCCAGCTCTATTACCGTGTATAAATTCCCACTGTAGATCAACAGATTATGCAATACACTAAAGCAAAATACAAGATCTAATTCTACAACAAACTTTGCGGAAGCTTAATCGAATATGAGCAAGATCAATTAGAACACACATAACTAAGAATGAGAAATCAATCACACATAACACAGAAGAAATAACCCAGGGAAAGCCTCAGCCTAAAACCCTAATCTTTTTATTATCATACAAGTGGAAATATGTTCAAGTTACAAAAGGAATCAGTTGTCAAGCTATCCTGCTCTCTCTGCAATCAAACAATACTGCTCATAGACAGTCAAAGGCTCTCACAACCTTCTCCTATGCCCTCCAAGTATCCTATTTCCTTGTGCAATTCTTCTTGGGGTGCAGTACTTCCACTTGTGTGAATTCCCACCTCACATTGCTCACTTGGCTCAGAAATAATTGCACAAACTTGAAGGAAATAGGAGGCTTGGAGGGTAGAGGAGAAGGTTGTGAGAGCCTTTGGCTATCTATGAGTAGTATTGTTTGATTGCAGAGAGATCAGGATAGCTTCAAAGCTGATTCTTTTTGTAACTTGAACATATTTCCACTCGTATGATAATACAAAGATTGGGGTTTTAGGCTGAGGCTTTCCCCGAGTTATTTCTTCTATGTTATGTGTGATTGATTTCTCATTATTAGTTATATGTGTTATAATTGATCTTGCTCATATTCGATTAAGCTTCGACAAAGTTTGTTGTAGAAGTAGATCTTGTATTCTGCTTTAGTATATTGCATAATCTATTGACCTACAATGGGAATTTCTACATGGTATCCAAGGAGGATGAAGAAAATTGTGCCTTAGCGAGTAAGGCAAAGAAAGGGAAGGAGAAGGATTCTCATCCCAAATCAAGTTCGTCTCATTTGACAAATCTAAAGTGTGATGCTTTCATTTTCATGAGGTGGGCCATTTTGCTACAAATTATCCACTGAAGAAATCAAAGAATGGATCCTTGGAAGGATCAGAAGGTGAGGCCATCCTAAAACCCCAATCTTTGTATTATCATATAAGTGGAAATATGTTCAAGTTACAAAAAGAATCAACTCTCAAGCTATCCTGCTCTCTCTACAATCAAACAATACTGCTCATAAATAGTCAAAGGCTCTCACAACCTTCTCCTCTACCCTCCAAGCCTCCTATTTCCTTGCGTAGTTTTTCCTGGGGTCTAGTGCTTCCACTTGTGTGAATCCCCACCTCACACTGCTCACTTGGCTCAGAAATAACTACACAAACCTGAAGGAGATAATTTCTTCTGCATGGATGAGTTTCCTATATAGGAAAAATCCTCCAACTGATAGTACATTGTCCCCCCATCTGATCTCAACTGGGTCTCTGTCTGAACTAACATGCATGAGTTATTTATGAGAGAATAATCAGTTATCTAAAGTGCAATAGTTACATGCATGCAAGCATTAAATAACTAGACTCACAATTAATTCAACAAACTGTTGGAACTAATCTAACTGGACTTAACTCGGATAAATGATCTAACTAATTACAACTCAAATTACAACTCATCCTGATCTCCTTTAATTTGATGGATAAATTCCTCAACCAATGGATAAATTGTTGCATGTCCCCACATAGACTTCATGTTTGATTCTCTACAACTAATTAACTCAAGATGAATTAATTAATTATTTTACAAATAACTGCTAAGATCAAATTTGAATTTTACTTCTCAATTTTAGTTTAGAGACTAACTAAAATTGGAATCCACCCTGAAATGCTATTTATAGCAATGCTATTTTTAGCACTTCCATTTTTCATTCCTTGTTTCTATGTCCAACACTGGTACCTGAACTGCTATTTATAGCAGTGCTATTTTTAGCCCTACTATTTTTAGCACTGCTATTTTTAGCATTTCTTGTTGCTATTTTCAACGCTTCCTCTCAACAAGAAAGGCATTCAACTCGAACCTGATCTTGAACCTTTGGAATGTTTTGCATGCAACAATTCTCCCAAGTGTTATTGCTCCAACAACTCTAGAAACAAAAAATCTCCCAACTGACCTCCCTATTGGGCTAGAAACATCCTCTGATGTTGAAGCTTCCTCTGCCACTTACAAGTGCTCCCTATCTAACCTCTGAGTTGCTACAACACTCCATGCATCTCGGACCATTGCACACCTCTCTGTGCCATCCTGCACTGGTGCAACACTCCTATGCCTCTCGCATTGTTGCAGCTTGCTAGCTCTGCACTGTAGCTCTCTCTGCCGCTCCATCCGCATTTGTCTCTACCTAGTTAGCCAGTCCTGCTACTCCTCGTCTAGGCTCCCGTAGAAAGGTCTAATCAAAGAGGTTGGGTACCTCGATGATCCTGCCCCTATTCCAGCCTTCTTGAGACTGTCACTCCACATCACCCCACCTCCTACCTGGAGCTATGGATGCATGTGATCCCTCTACCCACTTGGCTCAAAATTCCCCCCTATTGGAGGTCTTTGCATGAGTGGATGCCTCCACTCAGTATCCTCTCGGCTTCTCTAGTTGTGGCTGCTCCACAACCTCCTGAAGTTGCTTCACCAATTGTGGCTCCTCCACAATTGTCTGAGACTTCTTCTGGCACTACATGTTGAGAGGTAATGTACTCTCCCTCTCAGCCACCAAGTCTCCAACAGTTTCCTTGCTCCTCAAGGCTTTTCATGCATCTTGAACCTCAAGAGCATACAGGTTCTTGACTCGTGAATCGATCTGCTTCACATGTCTCATGGTGATGTGTCTAAGGAAAACCTTTCCCTTACTGAATACTACATCATAGCCTTTGTCTTCCAGCATCACGATCGATACCAAGTTTTTCTTTAGTCCTGGCACATACTTCACATCAGTCAAGGTAATGCAAGCTCCATGCTCCCTCTGAAAAACACCTGTGCCTACACTTGAGACACTATACTTTTCATTATTACCCATCGCTATGAGTATTTGGAGATCTTTCTCCTCCAAGGTACTGAACAAACTCTTATCGTCGGTCATGTGGAAAAAAGCTCCATTGTCAAGAAACCAATCACATCCCGCTATGGATGAAACCATGCATACGAAGAGAGTGAAATCCAACTCGAACTGTGAGGCCAGTGCCTCACCTTCTGATCCTTCCTTGGATCCCATCTTGGATTTCTTCAGTGGACAATTTGTAGCAAAATGGCCCACCTCATGACAATTAAAGCATTGCACTTTCGATTTGTCAAACTTCTTCCCAGCATGGGAAGAATTGGATTTGGGATGAGAAATCTTCTCCTTCCCAATGAAGAACCATCTCTGGTGTTTCTTCTTATCTCCTCCTGCATCAGATCCGAACAAAGTCGTTCCCAATCTGGTAGTTTCTCTCTTCCATTTACCAAGTCTTGGTAGCTATGCTAGCTCTTAGGAAGACCAAGGAGTGCAAGACTCACCATGTCATCATCAGCGGTTGTGATCCCTACACTTCCAAGCTCATCCCTGCAGGTGGTGAGCTTGTTCAGATATGTAGAGATCATGTTGCCCTTTTCACACTTGATTTTTCGAAGCTTGTCTTTCAGTGCCAGCTTCCTCTAATTGCTACTATTCTAATATAGATCTTTCAATGTTTGCCACCTCGAAAATGGTGTCTCCTTCCCATGGAAACTTGAGACTATGTGTCTCAAACTCCCTCCAGAAGGATTCTCCTTGATCTAGCCACACATTTCTTCCATTCCGCCAATTGAGTAGCATCAGTCAACTTGGGGACTTCTTGATTAATGAAGTCCTTTAGACCGTTATCCTCTAATATCGCTTCCATGTGATCCTTCCAGGTTATATAATTCGAGCTACCATCAAGGGCATACTCGAGCCTTAAACTACAAAACACCATTAGTGAAATTAAGATGTGATAAGAACTCGATTTCTATATTCAAGAACCTCAAAGTTCGAACTTCTGCCTTCTTGTATACTATTCTTCACTTTGATCACCTTTGCTCCAATACCATGTAGAATTTTCTACAGATCCAATTCTGATACCATGTATAAATTCTCATTGTAGATCAACAAATTATGCAATATACTAAAGCAAAATACAAGATCTACTTCTACAACAAACTTTGCGCAAGCTTAATCGAATATGAGCAAGATAAATTAGAACACATATAACTGAGAATGAGAAATCAATCACACATAACATAGAAGAAATAACTCGGGGAAAGCCTCAGCCTAAAACCCCAATCTTTGTATTATCATACAAGTGGAAATATGTTCAAGTTACAAAAAGAATCAACTCTCAAGCTATCATGCTCTCTCTGCAATCAAACAATACTGCTCATAGATAGTTAAAGGCTCTCACAACCTTCTCCTCTACCCTCCAAGCCTCCTATTTCCTTGCGCAGTCTTTCCTAGGGTCTAGTGCTTCCACTTGTGTGAATTCCCACCTCACACTGCTCACTTGGCTCATAAATAACTGCACAAACCTGAAGGAGATAATTCCTTCTGCATGGATGAGTTTCCTATATAGGAAAAATCCTCCAACTGATAGTACATTGTCCCTCCATCTGATCTCATCTAGGTCTCTATCTAAATTGACATGCATGAGTTATTTATGAGAGAATATTCGGTTATCTGAAGTGCAGTAGTTACATGCATGCAATCATTAACTAACTGAACTC
>APFE031496115.1:44323-60864 GCA_000404065.3 Pinus taeda
TTTATGCACCCTTGAGATGCCTGAGGTGTTGATTTAGTCCAACTCTGCCTACCTTCGTGTAGGTCACTTCGTTCACTGTTTAGACTTGTGAGACCTTCGCGATTTGTTTATATCACCTTTCACATGGCCCTAACCAAGGGCTGAGATACTTTCACGCTGCTATGGCAACGATCTGTGCTATTTCCCTAAACTATACCGCGTATATTACTTATCTTCTTAAAGATCTTAGTTAACATCACATAAATAGATATTTTGTATTGCATTCACTTAATCAACACATTCATACATATTCGTGCATCATATAAAAAATAGAAATGCAATTCATACCCAATATATTTAATTCAAAAAACAGGAAATAAATACATAGAACTAATATAAAACTTCTCTTTATTACTGCTTCAACTGTTATAGACTCGACTCTCCCTGTGCACTCAGTTGCATGGGTCTACGCACTCAGCTGCGGACTACTAGGCTTCTGCACACTCAACTGCAGAGCCTTCTGCTACTCTATAACCCTAAACTAGACTTTATACTTTAGATCTTCCACTATGCTGTATTCCATCCTTATAATTCATTGTCTCTTAACTACTTAGAGCCTCACTCTATTTATACAATCCCATGGTCCATGGACCATGGGTAGATCTCTAAAGCTCAAATTACATTACGAAATTGAGCGCAGATAGCCCTATGAATATTTTACACACTATGTGCTCTGCGCTCACAAAATTTGGAGTATTTACATTGGAGTTACACTTTTTGACAAAAATCTGGGTTTTAAGCCCCAAAACCTCCATTGGGGGATCTCGTGCCCAACAGGCGCCCAACACAACCATCGTGACTTGCCCTCAAGTCACTCTGTCGGTGCAGAGATCTTTGTACGAAGACCTACCAACACTGCCTGGATCACTGCAAGATCGACAATGCACTGAGTAGCTACTTGCTGCACTTCCTAGACGCGTTTTTCAAAGACTGTTGTGGCTGAACTACAACGCACTGAGTAGCTACTTGCTGCACTTCCTAGACGCGTTTTTCAAAGACTGTTGTGGCTGAACTACTTCCCTGAACCTATTCTTGTGTTCCTTGCATCTGCGCAAACTTGGCTTCAATAGAGGCTGTAAAGACATATGCCTCATCAATCCACGGTTGTAAGCGTGCCTTCAAAATGACTTCCTTGCGTCGAGCAACATCCATCTTCTCCTTGAGTGCTTTCACTTGTTGCATCTGCGCGAGCCTCTATGTAAGGAAAACTATATGCGCAGTCCCTTTTACTTCATCATACTTCTTTTGTAGCTCGCACACCTCTATTTTTAGGCGTTTTATGTTCGGGTCCTCTTGTAGAGTGGTGAGAACCTCGAGCGACTCCTCGAACAACTTTGTTTAGTCTTTTACTGCACTGTTGAACTTTGCTATTGCTGCTGTAATCATGCTGGTGCACTATTCATTCACCTCTGGTGGAGTTGAAGTTTGTGCCTTCAATTGCAGTTTGACTATCTGAAGGTTCAGCTCTAGCTGAACCTTAGCCATCTCCTCCTTTGCCCCACGCAATCCTGCTGCTAGTTTTTGGATGTGTGCCTCCACTGGTTTGTCGCGTTGCAAGCTCAATTATTCAATATTGATGCGCTCCTCATTGATGACCTGGAGCGCACAACCCTCACTGGCTCGTAGTTCTGTAGTAACTCCGTCCTGCAAAACATAGAGCATCTCTTGAGGGAGCACATCCATATTTATCCTGATTCCCTTCAACCCACTGACCATAGGCCTGTCAGCCTCATTTTCTGTCACGAGTGCTCCCTCTGGTAGCACTATAGTGTTGGTCATTCAAGTGCGCAACACTTCCTCGGTTGCGGCCATGCCTAGTGCGAGGTTGGTTGACACAGTACCAGCCTGTGGAGTGTGCACCTGCAACTCCTGGATCTACGCTCAGAGAGCACCCAACACCATCTGGTGCTCCTTCGTGAATTATTGGAGGGCCTCCACGGTGACGTCCCTCAATGTCTCCCCAATACCATGTAGATCCCCCTAAGTAAGGGTGATTGGGTCAACAGAAGTCTTTGAAGCCTTCGAATTCTTCCATGACCTTACCTGCTCTCTTGGGCGTTGTCATTTCAGCTGTGTGGACATCGTCTGTAGGTCCGCGCCACCTTGCTTTGTATCTGTTTCCCGTTCATGCGAAGGTGACTTTTGGTCTTCGCGCTCCTTCTGCTGCCTTTTGCTGCTCTTCCACTGCTTTCTCAGCATCACGCGCCTCCTATGCCTTGGCTGTTGTTGCTTCATTTCTTCGCTTCTTTGCCAACTACGCCATCCGCAGTTTGGCCTCATCCTTTTTATTCTCTGTGGTGAACTTCTATGCTTCCACTGCGGAGCTGGCTGGAGCACGCCACTCTAGTGGCCACGACTCAAGGACCGCGAAGATGACATCGTCCGTTGCTAGATAAGGTAGCTCATTCCATGTCTTCGCAGGGTCCTTCCGTGCCCTGATGTACACGTGGTGGAAGTCTGCCTTGAACTCTATGAAGCTCTGCAGACTGTTATAGACAATGGTTGATAACCATTGCTTGTGATTAATCCCCATTCTAATATTCATATCCATGAACATCCAAAAGATTTTATTGTCCTTGATCCTTTGCCCATCTCTGGTTTCCCATAGTGAAGCATACTTTGCTGCCTCCAGAAGGTCCTGCATAATTGTTGGGAATTGGTTGTCCTCGTGCAATTCCCAAGCCACTAGTACCATGGGCAATAGCAGCCATGCATAATGAAAAGTATTCCTTTGCTCCTGTGCCTCGTGGTAGTTCTCCAGGAACTCCCTGCACAAGTAGTATGCCTAGTTAAACTGGACCCCTTCTACGCATTGTGTGGCAAGTGCCACCACTGGTGCAGGCACCTCATCCGCGTTGCACTTCCGCATAACCTTCTCGGCCAATATCTGTGTCGCAACCTTGACCACAACGTTGTTGATGCTGGAAATCGCATACCCTCTCTTCTTCTTCTCTAGCTTGAACTTCTTCTTCATGGCCTCCACGATGGCCAAATCATCACTTTTACCCTCTGAGATGTTCACTCGGTCCTCCCCTTTGCAAGGGAGTTGGGTAATTTTTTGAATTAGATGATCCTGATGGGGATGGGCTCCTCCAGCCACAAGCACCCATCATGCACCAGGTAGAGAAGCTGCCTAATGACAAAAATAGTCAGTGGGGCACTATGGAAATGCGACACCTAGAGCAGGTTTAATAGTCCTGCCTTTTCTACACATCTCAGCCACTGGCACGACTCCAACTCTATAACTCCCGTCAATGTGTTTTTCTTCTGGTGCATTAGCTGTGTGATTGCTAAATGTGGGAACTTCTCGTGGTCCGTGAGATCCCAGTCTTCAAATTTTAACACAGGCACTCACCCCAAGTGCACTCCATTGAAAATGATGTCATCGAGGAGCAGCAGAGTCTGCAGAGAGATCTTGCTCTCATCTACGTCTTTGGGCATCTTTTCTTTCCCCTTCTGCAAAGGAACATACATGGGCAGCCTGGTTAGAGGGTCCACACACTGGGTTCCGACCTCCATTTCTACATCCCCCCCCTCCTCTACCAGGATTTCTTCGAATTATTCCTCCTCATTGGCCTCCAAATTGATTGCCTTCCCATTTTCCTCCTTGGTGAGCCTAATCCTTGACGAATTCCTAGGGACATGCGCACTGGTATGGTTGCTTGTCTTTCCTGGGTCTCGGCGCGCGCGGTGATTTAGGGATTTCTGCAACTATCCTAGTACTTTATGGGGCTTCTCCTACCGTCATGGCCTGTGCGACCTCCTCAGTGTTCATTGCTCCAGTATCCATGGCTTCCTCAAGCATGGCCATAGTGCTATTCCACAGTTCTCTTAACGGCTAGGGTAAGTGCTCAAATAATGACTTTGACTTCAAAAGATCAAACAAATCTGGGTTCATGAATATCTGGGCACACAACAGCTCAATTCTCAAATCTCCAAGTGTTGTTTGCTGGATAGCCGTTTGTAATTTATAATGCCTTTTGAATTTGAATTCGACCATTCCCCCCACATTTGGTCCATTAATGCCCACTTGGCAGCAGATTTTCACAAATCTAGCCCATAAAGTTCACCTTAAATGCCTAATCCCTGCTCCATTCGGTCTCAAACCAAGCATCACATTGTGAATGGTGACTGTAACAGTCACTTTCCAGCCAACCTGTGCAGTAGCGTAGCTACCCTCACGTTGTTGCGGACCCTGTGACACTTCACTACTGCACGTAGTATAGACATCGTGTAGCTCCCGTGCAAAGTAGTTTATAGTCCCGTGCCTCCTTTCAGCTACCTAGAGCACTAAGACTGTGCTTCCTACGGCTAGTTAGATGGTCGAGCTGCCTGTTTATGGCTTCAAATGACCACCATTTACTTTTCCTGGGAAGAGTTCACCATTTAACTTCACCAACTACACTGCGCCACCAGCTTTGATCGACTTAATAACATACGGTCCCTCCAATGCATTCTGAGCTTCCTTGGGAATTTATCAAACTTACTATCATATAAAACACTAAATCATTCACCTTAAAGGTGCGCAACTTAATATGTCGATCGTGCCAAGTCTTTTCGCACTGCTTTTGTACTTACTAGTGGAATCTAGCCAAAAACCGTTCTTCTTCAAGTTCCTCCAACTGCGTGAGCCCCTCCTCCAAGGCTTCATGGTCCGTCATACCTGTGAGCGCTACTATGCGTATACTAGGCACAATTTATTCCATTGGCATTATAGCTTCTACTCCATAGACAAGCCTAAATGGTGTTTGTCCCATCAGTGTCTTGCATGTTGTCCTATAAGCCCATAATATTGCAAGTACACATAGGTCCCAATCACTTCATTGTGCATTGCATACCTTGGTCAGCGTGTTGCACACCTTATTGAATGCTTCCACGTGGATAATCTTCTGCACAATTGTTCTTCCTACATAATGTCTTCCCAACATTAAGATCCATTTGCACATTTTCCCCCCCCAACACATGCTTATTGACCATACCTCGCAGCGCAAAGTTCATGTGCATTCGCATAGGTTGTTTTCCATATGCCTACATCCACCTGGCTAGATGTGTGCACAGATCATCCTTCCCATTGAACTTGTTTGTCAATCACACAATAGGCTTCCCAAATCATGTGCACATCATTCTCCTACATTCGCGCCAGACATCAAAGCTCCCTTTGTGCGTACCCCACCACCTCACGGGCATAGCGCGCAGTACCCAGTCCAAAGCCTGGAAACATTGCTTTTTCAGCACTTCTCTTTCAAATTTATCCAAGAAGGTATCTACCTCACTTAAACCATCATAAGTAGGTAGATCTCTTACTTCTATCGATACACAATGCAGTGAGCTTGTCATCATATTACAGTTTAGTGTGGTTACTTCGTGTAACTGATTCTACTATTGCTCTATCTCCTCATCAAAATCTAAAGTACAGGAGTTCTCGCGCTCCCATGAAATGCACCCATCCGTGGTCGGATTCACCTAGTCTTGCTCTCATGTTGTTATCTTGTAGGTGTAGTCCAATTCATCATCACTCTCATAGTTTCGCACTAGTTCTGTATAGTGCGATCCTTTAGCAAGGTCCAGGGGTATAATTACGCGTAGAGATCTCTTCTCAAAATCATCTTGCGCTTCTTCAGGTTAATCACCCCATTCATGTCAGTGGCCCAATCAATTCCTAAGAGCGCGAGGTAGGTATTGTTGTCATCAACAATGGCTATCACTTCAAAGCCTGCTAGTGCACTCGCTCCCTCAATATCCATAGTGATTCCCTGCAATCGTCCCATGGGTATTATTTTCTGTTGGTTCGCCATTCGCAACTAAATAGGAGACCACTGCAGCGTAGGTCTCCCCATTCCCTCCCATGTCCATTTCCGCAAGACATTCACATATGATCCTAAATCCAGGATGACTTGATCCATCTCATATTCTTTGATCTGCATGGTAAGTCTCATCTCCCTTCCCATCCTTGTCTTATTCTTTCCAATCTTCCAGACTGTGCGCGGTTCTCCTGGCACAGTCCCAGTGCATCTATTAATGAGTTCCTATAATAATTTTACAGCCTTACTGTCGCACAGTAACTTCATACATGTTTCTAGGATCGTCGTGAGCATAGATGGGTCCATCTCCAGCTTCGGTCTATCTTTTCTTCCTGAAGTGGAGGCAGCAACGAAGCTCTTCTTAGCTTCCATAAAGGTTTCCCGAGAGCGCTCCAAATCAAACTCCGCTTCTTTCACCGGAGCTTTGTGAACCCAAGTACTATCTTCTGGTTGTTTGCCTTTGTCATCTCCTGTCGCGATTCCACTTCGGAGCACAATGTTCACATTCGAATCTTCCTCGCACGGCTCAAACCTCATCATCTGTAGGTTCTGAGGCATGGGAGGTGGTAACGCTCATTTGTTGCAAATCCTCGCTATCAGCATAGGACAATCTTCCATCTCATGACCAAACTAGGTGTAATATAAACATTATGGGTGCATTAGATTCATACAATCACGGGAATAGTGTGCTGGCCCTACGCAATTGTAGCATATCAATTGTCTGCAACCTCTTCCAGGTCCTCATCCATGCCCCTGAAATCTTGTTCGCACCATTCTTGTGTTCTGGTCTAGGGGCCGCATTTTGGCCTAAACTTTGTAGGTGGGAGTTCTATCCATCATCAACTCATAATTTCTACAAGTGTGCTCATCATGTCCCACTGACCTACAAAAGTTACAGAACAACTGTTGCGAATTTTGTGTATACTTTTGTAACAAATGGTAGTTGTCCGTAGCATGTTTTCCAACTATTTTACAAATCGTGCACCACAGAGCAAGCGTCGCACTAGATCCTTCTTGCACTTCTGGCCTTAACAGCATCAGTCCTCCTCCTACGAGGTAATTTGAGAAAACTAGGTAGTGGTCCTTGTCATGACCTTGACCCTTCCATTTTACGCACCACACCTCTTCGTGCACTTCTGGTTAAGCTATCCTGTCTTGTTTTGGACTCTGCATCTCAAGGCATAAATTCTTCAACTACGCATGGATCTACTGAACTCCTAAGTTAGGATCCTACATCAAGGTCTCGTGCAGCCTCATCGCAATCTCTAAGGCCTCTGCCTAAGTCATTAGCTTTTGCTGTGATAGCGTACTCCTTAAATGTGGAGTTAGTGACGCTACAAATCAATCGTAGTGTTGTCCATATGTCAGATTCATATTAGATTCACAAATCATACATTTCAACCTCTGATCCAACTCCCAAGGAGTCTCACCGGGTAGCATATTGATCTCTTTGAATCCAATGATCGACTGTGCTTCAAATTTTGGCCTACTAAATTCCTTATTTAGTGTTGTTTGGATATTCACAATTCCCACATTCGAATTATCATTTGAGTGCTTAATATACCAAGTCAATGCGCAATCTTGCAATGTGCTAACCAATGTCACTTTCTTTATATTGTCATTTGTAACTCCTTGCGCTTCCCATATGGCTCTTATAATGAACCAAAATTGGTCCGGATCCTTATTTCCCAATCCCTTGAACACAGGAAACTTTACTGTGCTTGCCATATTGAATCGCGGTGGTGGCGGAGGTGGTATGGGTGAAGATGGAGGTGATGGTGGTGAAGCTGGTGGTAGCATGGGTGGGGGTGGTATTCACGGAATTCTTTTCCTTATTAAATGGATTGCACTTCATGGAGAGACCTTCATGAGCTATTCCTCGTCTCCTCATGGAGGTGAAATCAAGGGGCTATTTTCTAGTCCCTTATTCCATTTGTTTCTATAAGCTTTTCCGCTTCACGTAGCCCCAAACATTAATGTAACTACATAATCCTCTTTTCGCACAACAACATTTTAATCCAAGTATTCAAAGATCTTATGTACTTACCTCATGTTCCTTTGAGAAAGCATCGTTCTGCCTCGCCATAGCTGACTGAGGTGTCGAGCGCAAACTCAGTAATGAATCCTCCTATAATTTAATCGAGCCAATGATCAATGACGCACGTGATCTTATCCTCTGAGGCTTCCAATCTTCGCACTAACTCTGGGGTCCACACAATATGACCGTCAAGTTTTCACCTTCCTTGGCTATTTACTAGCTTTGCAATCCACTCGTATAACTCAGTAGGGAAGGATGCGAAGAAGATTTCATGGATCTCTATGTACAGGTAGCAGTCTAACCACTCTTCTTTTGATAGTTGCCGGTTCATGTTCTCCTACAACGCGAACTCATGGATTCTTCTGTCCAACTAACCTTCAATTTCCTTCTTAGTTGGATTCCAATGATACGACATCAGACATCTCTATGCAGATTCCGGTCCCGGCAACGGAACCATTTGTTGGCTTGATGGGGCCTCACCTAGGTTCGAAGTTAATTAGCCAAACAAATCCCTACACTATTGGCCCTTTTGGCATTAGCCCACGGACCACAGACTGAAGTCTCACCCGAAGCAATATGTGGGGATGCTGCAACCAAGTTTCCGCACCCTTGAGATGTCTGAGGTGTCGATTTAGTCCAACTGTGCCTACCTTCATGTAGGTCACTTCACTCACTATTCAGACCTGCAAGACCTTCATGATCTGTTAGAATCATCTTTCGTGCAGCCCTAACCAGGGTCTGAGATACTTTCGCGCTGCTATGGCAGCGATCCGCGCTATTTCCCTAAACTATATCGCATATCTTACTTATCTTCTTAAAGATCTTAATTAACTTCGCATAAAAATATATTTTGTCTTACATTCACTCAATCAACACATTCATACATATTCATGCATCATTTAAACAATGGAAATGCAATTCATATCCAATATATTCAATGCAAAAAATAGGAAATAAATACACAAAATTGATATAAAAATTCTCTTTATTACTGCTTCAACTGTTATAGACTCGACTTGCCCTGTGCACTCAACTGCAGTGGTCCGTGCACTCAGCTGCGGACAACTAGGCTTCTGTGCACTCAGTTGGAGAGCCTTCTCCTACTCTATAACCCTAAACTAGGCTTTACACTTTAGATCTTCTGCTATTCTCTATTCCATCCTTAGAATTCATTGTCTTTTAACTACTTAGAGACTCGCTCTATTTATACAATCCCATGGTCCGTGGACCATGGGTATATCTCTAAAGTTGACATTACATTACAAAATTGAGGGCAGACAACCCTATGACTCTTTTACACACTACGCGTTATGTGCTCAAAAAATGCAGAGTCTTTACATCGGAGTTACACGTTTTGAATAAAATATGGGTTTTAAGCCCCAAAATATCCCTTGGGGGATCCTGTGCCCAACACTAGAGTTGAACCTACAAATTGCATATTTACAGTTGAGGGTCCAACCTTCAACTCTACTAGAAGTAAAGGAGCAGTGCGCAACCTCTCTCACAGAGGCAATAGCGGCAGTGGACATTGTAGTAGCAGACTACACACGGTTGTTTTAACAATCATTTGAGGTCCTGACCAATCTACATGAGGATCCTAATGTATAGCGGCTGAAGATAGTGACACAAGAACTGTAGTAGCACTATGATGAGGTAAAAGGAACAACGCACACCATCACCCTCATATAGAGACTTGCGAAGCTATAAGAGGCCAAAACACTCAAGGAACAGGTAGATGAAGCACAACATAAAGAGGCAGTGTTGAAGGTGCGCCTGAAACCTTGGTTGGATGAAGCTTATTTGGTCATGGCCTCCATTGAAGGCGAGCTTGTTAGTCTGTAAGTGACTCAGTAGAAGCTTCAAGCTGACAGTTTAGGACCAATGACAGAGCAGTTGGCTGACAAAGTGAAGCAGGCAGCTGTGCAATGCACTGCCGAGGTTTCCATCATACAGGTCGACCAAGATCTCCACACCCACATAGTGACTCGAGGGAGAGTCACCATGTTTGTGTTAGGGGCCTGTTGGAACGGGTTCCCCCAAGATCAGTTTTGGGGCTAAAAGCCCATGTTTTGGGACAATTTTGTAATAAAGTTATAAAGTCTCCGCATTTTTTGGTTGCAGAGCACGAAGGTGTCAGGAGGCATAAATGGTTGTCTACCCTTATTTTGTAAAGTGTCAAGTCAACTATAAAGGTCTACCCATGGTCCGCGGACCATGGGATTGTATAAATACGAGCTAAGTAAGTAAGCTCTAGGCAATTAGAACAATTAAGATTTGGAGGTTTTGGTAGAGAAGTCTAAATGTTTTCGGGTCTTAGCATAGGTAGAGGTTCTGCAGATGAGTGCGCAGAGGCCTAGGGTAGAATTTTGCAGCTGAGTGCGCGAAACCCTGCAGCTGTGTGTGCAGGGTGGATAGAGCCTGTATTAAACTGGAAAATATCAATAAAGAGAAGTATTCTGCAATTACTGTGTATTTAGTCTTTGTTAATGCATCTGATTATATTGCGATCTTGGTTTATTTTACAATGTTTATTTGATGCAAGAATGTATGTGATTATATCTTTTAATTGAATGCAAGTTAAGATATCAGTTTGCATGATGCTAACTATAATTGATTGGTAAGATAAGTAAAACACTTGATATAACTTGGGAACCTATACAATACATTGTCATAGCTACGCAAAAGTACTTGAATGACTGGTTAGGGTTGTGTGAAGGTCAATCGTACACCTTCACGAAGGTACTGAAGGGCGGAATAGAGGGTAGATCGATAAAGCCCTAAGGCTTAGCGACCTACATGAAAGCAGGGGTAGGGGGTATAAACTGACATCTTGACCATCTCAGGGTGCAGAAACTTGGTTATAACATCCCCCCATACTACTTTGGGTGAGACTTCGATCTATGCTCTGTGGACTGATGCCAAAAGGGCCAATAGTGTAGGGATTTATTTGGCTATCTAACACTGAACCTGGGTCAAGGCCCACAAATCCAACATGGGGTGTAACCTGCAGTAGTGGGGTCTAACCAGCACTGATTAGTAAAATGAAGATTCACTCGTAATTAACTCATGCATGTCAGATTAGAGAAAGACCCAGCTGAGATTGGAGTTCAGGGACAATGTACTATCAATTGTATAATCATTTGAATTGTACATGTGGTGCATGCAATAAAAGGAAGGCCTATGAGGATTGGGCAATTCATAATTGTGGGATTTCCCAATTAAATATGGGTTAATTCTGAAGGGAACAACACAAGGAAATAGGATCTTGGCAAGCAGAAAAATTAGCTAAGCATTGGCTTGAGCTTGTCTGGGAAGAACTGTCAGAGATAGAGATATTGCAAAGGTTGCTCGAGCTTGAGCAAAGCATTGTAAACTTCTCATATTTTATGATTAATGCAATATACATATAGGAGGGGTTTTTACTTATGGATTTCCCCAAAAAATCATTGTGTTATGTGTGAGTGAATTCTTTCTCTTATATTCTTTGTGATTTCATCGATTGTTTCATTGTTTCCACTGATGAGTAGAGTAGATTCAAGTCAATTTTTTTAGCATATTACAATCTGCAGTTTGAATCTACAAGAAACTTCTACACCACTCTTCTTGTATGTAATGTTTAAATGAAATTGCTACAGATATGTGACAATTTATTATGGTGATAATTTTACAACTTCTCTCATGTTTGTATAAACTTAAGAGGTCAGTTATCTATGTGGATGATATTCTCCTTCCCCATAATGCAAGTTTTCCACTGCCGACAATATTGAACGATTGAATACATTTCCTTATTGTAGGTGGGGTATTTATGAATAATATTTGAGAGCATCTCACTATGATAGGCCAAAAAATTCCCTTGCTGAGTGAGAATTGCACCAATAACATAGTCATAGGTATCTGTCTTAATTTCAAATGGTTGTTTTAGGTCTGGCAATATGAGTATTGTCGTAGAGAAAAGGCATTGTTTCAGCTCAACAAATTCCTTATGTTGGGACTCAGACAAAAAAAAATTGCTTTCACTCCACCCTTGGTAACTTGATTCAGAGGCTAAGTGATATGACATAATCCCAACATGAACCTTCGATAGAAAATGGCAAGGTCCAAAAATATGCAAAGCTCAATTAGCGTTGTTAGGGTTGAACAATCCCGAATGACTTGGACCTTATCTAGATCTACATGCACACCTTTCTCATTAATGATGTAACCAAAATAGCGGACCTAGTTCATGCCAAAAGATCATTTCTCCAACTTGGCACATTTGTGTTGTTGCAGGTTTTGAAGGACTTGTTGAATATGTTGCAAGTGCTCTGCCCAACTCTTCCTGAAGATGAGGACGTCTTCCAGATACATAACTACGAATGAGTTGGTGAAAGGCCATGAGATGTCATCCATCGATCCCATAAAAATTTCAAGGGAATTTGTTAACCCAAAGGGCATGACCAACCACTCAAAAAGGCACTCCTTGGATTTGAAGGTGGTCTTCCATACATCTGTGGGTTCTATTTGAATTTGGTGATAGCCAAACAGCAAATAAATCTTGCTGAAGTACTTGGCCCCCTTGAGCTGCTCAAGGTCATTAATCCATGGGATCAAATACCTATTCCTAGCAGTGATTTTATTTAATGCATGATAATTAATGCAGAGTCTCCAGGTCCCATCCTTCTTTTGTGCGAGTACAATTTGGCTACCAAAAGGTGAGGTACTTGGTCATATGTGCCATTTTTGTAGAAATTTATGGATCTACCACTTGATTTCCTCATTTTCTAGAAGAGAGCGACATTATACTGACCCATAGGGTAGAGGTTCTCCAAGAGTAAGATCAGTCAAATTCATAACCTGACAGTGAAAACGTATCCCTGTGGGTGAGGAGAAGATGTCCCTATACTCTTCCATGACCTTATCAAATTGCTTCTGGTACATGGAGGAACCCTTTCTAGGAGCCATGGATGTGGCCATAATATTCCCCTTACTTTGAGAGTGAATTAGAAAGAAAAAAAATTTCGCAGTCTAGGAGATGATCTTACTGCATTTCTTAGCAAAGATCAAAGAAATGGTAGTAGGTGGGGTTACCTCCAGTATCCTACATAGTTTTCTGCCCAAAAAAATAATAATAATGCAAGGTTTGACCTCATACATAACATGATGCTTCCATAAGTATGGTTAGCCTAATAAAACATCACAAAATTCAAGAGGAGCAACATCACATAGTACCTCATCTGTGAAGGGCTTGATAATGTATAGAAGGAGGCATTTCTAGCTAACACAAAGATCTCATCCTTGCTGGAGCCACTTGATGGTGTATCGATATGGGTGTGATGTAGTTGGTAGGCCCAACTACTTAACAAAATCTATTGAGATGAGGCTCTTTTGGCTCCCTCTATCGACAATGAGCTATAATAAAGAGCTAATTCAGGAGGATCCAGAAGTACAAGTGGCCTTGAAAATAACTCAAAAAATAAAGTTGTCAGATGGAAGAAAAAATAGGACCAAATCTTAGTGCTCGTTGTCATTATTCCAATGGTGTGAACAACACTCAAATTTGAGTTTGTATGGTCAAATTATGGCTGGTTAAAGTTTGGGTCAAAGTTAGCCAAGTGACAGACTTAAGGAGGCAACAAAATGGCAGAAACCCAACGCACATATTTCGGCCACCGGAATGGGAGAATTTTTAGAATAGTTAATTTTTCCAGTGACCCCTTATTTCATCAAATTTAAAAGGGTCCAAGTGGTTATTAGGAAACAAAAAAAAAATAAAAAAAAGGGGGGGCAGGTCAGGCTTGTCAGACCTACACAACCCCCGGACAACATGGATATTTATATTTAAAACAAACCCAAAATGGGTCTGCCAATCACCACCCCACCAAACCCCAATGGAACCAACAAACCAATCAACATATATATATATATATAATATATATATATATATATATATAGTATATATATATATATATAGATAGATAGAATATATAAACGTATATTACGTATTATAATATATATATATACGTATATATACGTATATATATATATATATATATATATATATATATAATATATTATATAATATATATATATATATATATATTTATATCACAAAATTATCAATCTGACGACAAGAACTATAACACCTATGTTATTCCGTCAGTATCAATTGCCAACTAGACTGCGGATCTATTAACGTCTTGATACCACGTTTAATAAAATTGTCAACTATGACGGGAGCCTAGGGGATCAAAATCAAAACCTCCATTGACCTAGTCGGATCTTCCACCAACGAGCCACAACCTCTTTCCTTGGTGGCTCTACCAAGAACTTATACAAAAACTAAAATGTGCTAGCCAACTGGGGGGATCAACTAACAGAGTGTTGAGGTACGAGCGAAAGTAAGAGTAGGTTTAGGGTTGGAACCCTGACCAAGGCATCAAAAAAGATTCATTGAATATTTCCTAGAGGGTAAGAGGTGACATTGTCAGAATTGAGCAAGTTTATAATCAATTTTGCATGATTTTTCACCATGAATCCAGTGGTTATGTTCGTTTCTCCAGTTGAGATCTCCATTTTCAGGCCATCATTTGGATTGGATGTATAAGGGTTATTTTTGTAAAGTTTCTTGTAACAGATTTCTTTGATGCCATTTAATAAAAGAAGGCCTCCCCACTATTGAGCAAGGCCTGGAGATGTAGCCCACATTGGGTGAACTCCGTAATCAAATCGTTGTGTTTTTTATCTCATGATTTCTTATGTTTTTCCACTTCTCTTCATGTGGAATTAATTTACTTAGTCAACTTGCTCTGTTATAGTAACTGTAAATGCATCCTTGAAGTTAAAATATTTGGAACAAGTTTGGTATCAAAGGAGTTCTTCTTGATGCAGGTTGCATGAGTGAATGCTAACTAGGAACAAGATCCAAAGATGTGAAGGAAAACATAAATCCTTTGATCCTGAAGCATGGCATGCACCACGAAGACACAACATGGAAAATGAGGAAGCTTGAATCGAGGAAGAGAAAAATTATCACAAGGCTTTCTACACCATGGCAAAGAAAGTTGACAATCTATTTGCAGAGTATGAGAAGACAATCAAGCCTAAGATGAAAGAGTCAAATGACCATGCATTGGTAAATCATGGAGGCAATGGAGAAGAGCCTCCTACCTCTCCATCTTCTAGTGATAATTCTTCTTCTTCTTCTTCTCATCTGTTAGGCCCCTATACTACTAGGGTAACCCCTTATTGTTATTAGTACAACCCCCTTATTATATTGATGTGCCCATGTAGTGCCCATATTGTTCTTATTGTGCCCCATAGAACCCCACTATTGTTATTATTATGCCCTTACATTATTATTGTTATGTCGGCTCTGATTATATTATGAACCCTTAGACTCCTATATATAGAAAGGAGGTCTTTTCATTTGTATCATCAAATAATCATTCATTTGTGTGATGTAAAGTAGGTTGCCCCCTCGAAAAGGCTGAATTCTAAAGTGTTGATCTACCTTTTCTATCTTTTTTTGAGTTGGTTTCATAACATTTGGTATTAGAGCTTTGGACTCTAGGGTTTCGCCGCTCCAAACAGGTCATCGTAGAATTTTCGCTATAACTTTTTTTTTGCACTATTTTAGATGCTAAAACAAAAACCCATTTGAGAAGAAATCGTACTAAAGCGTGGGTCCAAATTTTAGAGCTTGTCTCCCTATATTATCGGAAATATGATTTGAGGAAATTATGGTTTTTGCAAGCTCCAGAATTTAAGCTAAAATAGGTCATCGTGGAATTTTCGCTATAACTCTTTCGCTTCGACGTTTCAGAAGCTAAGAAAAAACCCATTTGAGAAGAAATCAGTCTGAACCTTCACTCCAAATTTCAGATCCTGTCTCGCTATATTTTCGGAGATATAGTCTGAGGAACTTAGGGTTTTTGCAGACCCCCGAATTACATTCCAAACAGACCACCTTGGGAAAATTGTCATAACTTTCTCTCTGAGCATCATATTGAAATTTTGTAAGAAGTTACAAAAATAGGATGGACTGTAGTTTTTTGTGTGTATTTTTCAGATCCAAAGGTCAAAACAGTGACACGTGGCAGTCATACAAGTTCACTATTCTGAAAAGGTGTATAATCAGGTCATCTTGGGAGATTGTGCATAACTCTTTCTTGGAGAATCTAATTTTGATCAAACTGATGGCATTGGAAAGAGGACACAGAAGGCTACTATAAGTCACAATTTTAGAACTGGAAGAACCGAAATTATAGAATTATAGTCATTTCAAGATCGAGCTCCTAAAATCAAGAAAGGGCGATATGAGGAAGTTTGATGGCAAGGATCCGGTAAATTGGATACTTCAGATGGAGCAATATTTTGATCTACATTGTGTACCACTATTACAAAAGGTATGTATTGCATCTTCATATTTAGAACTGGATCAATTTTTATGGTATAAAGGGCTTTGTTCTCATAAACAACTTGTTACGTGGTGAATTTTCACGGAGGAAATGATAGCACATTATGAGGATACAAAGAGCAACACCTTCTTTAGAGCAACACAATAACAATTGGAAAGAGTAAAATGGCTTTGTTACATAGTGGAAAGTAAAATTATGGAAACAAGGAAGTCTACCCCTCACAACTATAAAGATGGAAGTGTTGTTTCTCCTAGCCTTCCACAACCT
>APFE031496115.1:61043-78001 GCA_000404065.3 Pinus taeda
ATTATGGAAACAAGGAAGTCTACCCCTCACAACTATAAAGATGGAAGTGTTGTTTCTCCTAGCCTTCCACAACCTACAAGGGTTACACAACAACAATTGGAAGAAAAAAAGAGAAAACGGGCTTTGTTACAATTGTGATAGCAAATGCACTAAAGGTCATAAGTGTGATGAGAAGAAATTATTTTACATAGAGTATGAAGAGGAGGAAGAAAAGGATGAAGAAACATCAAGAGAAGAGGATATACGCCAGGACCCAACCCCAGAGAAAGAAGAAATGAATCAGACCATATCTTGTACTACAATGGCAAGAATTACAACTCCTCAAACTCTCAAGATAGAAGGACATATCAAGAAGAAAAAGGTTCAAGAAGTTAAAGATCACATTGAGAAAGAAGAAATTAATCCAACCATACCTTGTAATGCATTGGCCAGAATTACCACTCCTCAAACTATCAAGATAGAAGGACATATCAAGAAGAAAAATGTGTAAGAAGTGAAGGATCACATTGAGCATCAAGAAATGAATCCGACCATATCTTGTAAATCATTGGAAGAAATTACCACTCCTCAAACTCTCAAGATAGGACATATCAAGAAGAAAAAGGTTCAAGTAGTGAAAGATCACATCGAGCATCAACAACAAGTTCTCCAACTTTTAAAGGATAATGCCACTTTGGTGCATAATCGAATGAAACAATAGGTAGATGAACATCGTAGTGAAAAAAAAATTGATGTAGGTGATTGGGTATTTTTATGGCTACATCTCAAGAAAGCTATTTATGAGAAGGGAATGTTGGCAATACTACATGCACTTAAAAAATGGCGACCTTATCCAATGGGAAGACACTTCAAGGTAAAAATGGATCATGACAGTCTTAAATACTTTTTAGAACAAATATTATCTTTAGAAGAACAGAAAAAATGCGTCACAAATATGTTGGGTTATGACTTTGAAATCATCTACAGAAAAGGGAAGAAAATTTTTGTTGCAGATGCACTCTCAAGAAAGGATGAGGATGTGGAAGCATTGTTTTGTGCTATTTCTATTATCCAATCAGATTGGATAAATGAATCAAGGGATGAATGGAAGAAGGACAAAGAAGTGTGGCCACTCATTCAAAAGTTGCAGAATATCCCAATTCAAACAATATTTCTAGAACTTGAAGAGGAAGTAAAAATCATATTGGAACGTGGAGCAGTCACAGAAACAAGAACCCAACAAATACAAAATCGATCAATTTTAGAGCATCTCATCAAGTGGAAGAACTTACTCGCTGAAAATTCCATGTGGGAGGACAATAATTTTATGCAAAAGAATCAAGAGCTACTCAAGCGTTGAGGAAAACACTTTTTGAAGGAGAGGGGCATGTTAGGCCCCTATGCTACTAGTGTAAACCCTTATTGTTATTAGTACAACCCCCTTATTATATTTTTGTACCCATGTAGTCCCCATATTGTTATTATTCTACCCCATAGAAGCCCACTATTGTTATTATTGTGCCCTTGCATTATTATTGTTATGTCGGCTTTGATTATATTATGACCCCTTAGACTCCTATATATAAAAAGGATGTCTTGTCATTTGTATCATCTAAGAATTGTTCATTTGTGTAATGTAAAGGAGGTTGCCCCCTCCAAGAGGCTGAATTCTAAGGCATTGATCTATCTTTTCTATCTTTTTGTGAGCTAGTTTCATAACACTATACCACCATGCTCTACAGTTGAGTTACAATGCCATAATTCATAGCACACTCTTGACCGTCGACTTATCTGTAAGCCTTGCTTGTCCCCTGAATTTGCATCCTTAGAATTAATGGACTTTTTCAACATATAATTTTCTTTGTGACCCCCAAAGTAGAAATTTCATTATTGAAGGATGTTCAGTGAAGTTGTTTTCACTAACCGGTAGCCCATCTAAGTAGCCCTTGTGATTAGGCCGCTCCTTATGTCAAACTCCAAGTCTAGTGGGTAACGAGTTAATCCGAGGTATAGGGAATCAGGTATGGGTAATAGGGAATCAACACCTCCTCAAGATCAACTCTTGGCATCAAATATTGGCTATTGGGAATGGCCCGTACTCACTGACTCACCTCAGTAACATACCATCATGTACCTTCTTCCTGTGTTGGAATGTGGCATGTGGATAGGTTGAAACAAGTATGAATATTTATTGATCTACTATGGGCTGACTAGCATAGGGTACTAACATAGAATATTGATTAAACATACTATTTAGAACTAGAAACAATAAGCAACAATTCCCAGTACAGGATATACACTTCAAATTGCTAAAATCACCCACCTGTGTGAAAGGAAAAAAATTTAGGATCAAATGCTGGATCCTTGAGAAACTTCCATTTTGCTGGCAAACTGTCCTCCTTTCTAGGAATTAACATCCTCTTACTCTGAACCATATTGTCTTAAGATGCCAAATATATGGTAGCCTCATTCCCTCTTCTAATAATTACATTGAAGGAGGGAGCCCTATTTAGGATGAAAATGTGGAGCCAACAAAGCTACCCATCTCAATTCTAGTAGCACATCTTCCAGTGGTTAGTTTAGATACTTCATGCTGACTATGTGATTAACACATGTGAAGGTGTAATTTCAAGTACCATTTTCTGGTTCCTGCTCAAACATGACAAATAAAATAAAAAAGACAAAGAAAATAATGAATAATTCAACAAAGATTTTATAGGATATGATTCAGATCAATCATTTAAACTTGGTAAATCATGGAATGGGAAATACAATGTAAAATCCCAGGAAATAGTCATTGAGAAGCATTTGTACATTTGTACTTTCTCTCTCATAATGAGTATGCAGATAACCATGTGAATTTCTTTGAGTGTCTATGTTGATCCGCCTCCACTCATAACCAGTTGGAGTTAGATTATATACAGTTATGCTTATATGTAGGTAAGCGTATAATAGAGTCTAATACCTCTATTATGCTTGTCTTCATTCAAGTGTCATAGCTATTGTACTTAACACTGTGAATCACAACTCTCTAAGAACTCAACTCTATAGTGTAATTAAAACCTTTGGAAATTGAATCTAACAACTCTATAAAAAGGATTAGTGAAATAAAAGCTTCTGTGAATGAGCCCACTAACTATCATTGCTAAACAATCAAGCTAGACTATGAAGTCTTCCAACTTGATCACAATTGTGCTCACGATTAGGGGAGTGTGACCACCTGGCCTGACATAATGGCCATGATAGCTTCCATTAATCAACAACTACCTTGCAAGGACATCCCAACTCACTTCTCATGAATTTTATCCATCAATCATAATTGATATAAATCTTAAAAAGATAATATTAGAATCCTCTCTAGATTCACTGTTAATACAAGGGTAAAGGAAATTTTCTAGCTCAAGGCACTAGCCAATACCAACTTTGGTATTTGTGACCCCTTCGTGGGGATGCTCCCACCCTGCTCCGTTGGGTTTCTGCCTTGTAACATAGTTCAACGACCACAGGACTTTCCAATCTTCCTACTCCATTAGACACACTTGATATGCTATACATAGTGAATGGAAAAGAAACATTATAGAATACACAATTTCACAGAAGGAAGAAAAATCTTAGCTAGTTCAATATCAAAATATTAACCATTGATTAATAAAGAATAACAAGTAATGTAATGAATTGTTCCAAGTTATTTATTTACAGGTTGTAAAAAATGTAGTGGAATGGAAAACATTACTTAGACAACCCTTCAATATTTTCTACTAATATGTCTTTGCATGTGCATATAAATTAAGAGCATTGTTGAATACAAAGTTTCCTTTTCTCTTTTCGTCATTTTGACAAATTAGTGTGAAATTGGTGTCACTTTGAATCTCATTTCCTGTGTGGATGTTTTGACAAATCAGTGTGAAATCAAAAGCACTTTGAATTTCCTTTCCTGCGAGGGATCACATCCACAATTGATTAGTAAAAGATAATCTACTATATATTATGTTCAAGAAACTAACTGCAATCTTCAGTGGAAAATAGACCTCAATTCCTATTGTGAATTTGAACATCACAGGACAACATAAGGGATACAAATGAATATCGCCTTAGTACCTAGAAAATAATCACTACATCATTACAAGACCATGTAGATTTCAGCATGTAATCTAAATAATGGCACTAGTTGCAGTGCTTATTTGCATTAACACCATGGAAAAGAAACAACAATGTTTCAAAGCACACTTACCAGAAAAGTTGTAACGTTTCAAGAATATTTACTGATAGCATATGAACCTCATAGCTATGGTGGGGAAACCAGGGAACCCAAATCGTGAAAGAGATCTCATACCAAATCTGAGAAAAAAATGAAAAAAGGGAAAAAATCAAAATCTATAAATCAAGCAATGAATTGTTTACAAATCAAATACAATTCCTTTGACTAACAGTTAAATTGAGGTGATATATTTAAATAGTTAGTAAGAGGGGAACTTCAAACCATGAAATATTACCTTAGTCATTAGTCAACCCTCAGTGATTGAGATTACAAATCAATACCTATGGAAAGATTGTAAGAAAGTCTGTGAAATAGTAAAGCATAGCCTCTATTTTCTAAGCAACAAAATCAAGACATTGTTACATCAAGAGCCATAATTGATACATAATAAATGAATCAAGTCCTTGTATGGCACAGACTTGTTGCACAGCCTCTATTTTCTCAACAACAAAATCAAGACATTGTATGTGGTTATTGCAAAAAGGAAACTACATTCTAATTTGGAAGAGGGTCTTATCAAACTACATGGATTTATTCAAAGCTACAAAGCCTAATGGGCTACTGAAAAATAATTTGGAATATGGGATCATGATACTTAAATTGAACAAATATGATCTCCTTTTAGAAACATTACAGCTATATAATTTTTTTTTAAAGCATTAGAATTTGAAAATGGGCCTTTCTATCAAGACAAATTTTCATTAACAAAATGTACTTTCCTACATGAAACGTTGTAGATATCCATGAAAAACTTGAAAATCATAAGAGAAATTAGCACAATGTACTTTCTTTCCTTCCTTAACATTCTTAAAGAGCTGAGGTTCCCCAATTCATCGAGTAACTTTCGAAGGAAATGACAGTTATTAATAGTCCAATTCACAACTGAATTCATGTCACAAATATGAGGGGGCATCTTCTCTAAATGACAAAAGTTATCCAAGTTAAAATCTAGCATTATTGGAAGCTTAATGCTCGATTGGGTGTTATTGAACCCATACATTTTTCCAATCCCTTCATTAAAAGCTTAAAGATAGCTTCTCTAAGTTCTACAAGACTTTACTATGCTCTTGAAGTGAGGGCACATGTAGCCTCTCCAAGAGAATAGTCTTCAACTAAGTGAAGGTAAGGCCGATGGATCATTTTGTGTGGATCTCTTTAACCCATAATTGAATCCTATGTCTCTCTTGAACCCATAATTGAATACTATTAGGACTTTTAAATTTTTCATGGAACTAAAAAATGTTGGAAGAAAGCATTTTCTTCTAGAAAAGAGTAAAACTAAAGCCGCTGCTTGAGGACAATTGATGTCACACCATTAATCCTTCTCCATGGCACCTGTATAGGTAAACTAAAAATGTAGAGTTCCTTTAGAATATTGTGTTTATTGAACACACAAATGAAATCATTTCATTTCTTTAAAAGATATTTTGAAATCAAAATGATCGAAATTACATACCAATAACCTATTGGGTGTAGGATAAAATTCACCTGTATCATTCACAGAAAGTGTGAGAACAAACCTAATACTATATATAAAATCAAGAAAAATTCAAATTCTTCACTTCTAAGGTAACCCAAGAAAAATACTTCAAGACCCTATTCATTAAAATAGATTTTATAAAAGCCTACAACAAAGTGGAATAGACATTAATCTTCACCATGCTTAGAGCACTTGGATTTGGCTTGTATTTAGTTGAATTGGTAGAAAATTTATTTCCACATGTCGCAGCTTGTCCTTCTATCAATCATACCAAGTCTAATAAGATAGGGCTCTCCTAGTTAATCAGGTAAGGTTTCCCACTCACCCTAACCCTCTATGTAATGTCTACTGGATCCATTGGCTATATTCTTCATAGCAGAATAGCGCATCACCTCATCAAAGGCTTCTTCTCTCTATTGTATATGGCAGTAAATGAATGAATAGTCACTTCACAGATAAAATTTAATAAACATCATTGAAGAGAATCAAAATTTAGACAACACCATGGATTGCTTACAAATCTTATGTGAGGCTTCTAGGTGGAAGTTATAAATGGAAAAATCCAATGCTATTGACATAGTCAAAAGGATGCCCATAATTGATTGGTTAGGATCTGGCCAAGTGTTAAATTCCATTTTATTCCCTTTTCTTTTCAACCATTTCCAGATGAACTATAATAATAAATATCGATAAATACATCTACAAGCCTCTATTCCTCATAGGAAAATTCAAATTTGTATCCAAAAGTCGGTTTCTACCCACATTTATTATTCATCACATTAAGTCCCTTCTCCCAAACTTATTCCAATATAGAAAATCTTTTCAAAAAGTTTCTCTACACTAACTCTAGTGGAGATGAGGGTTTTCATATAGTTGGCTACAACCACTATTACACCCTTAAGGATAAAGGAGGAATGGGTGCTCTAGCCAACCGAATGAAAGCCTAGGATTTTTATGCCAAATGGACCATTGAAGTAGTGGAAGGGATGGAGGCATGGAAGAGACTACTTGGGAAGCAATCACCTCAGGGGCTTTACTCTGCTACAAAATATGGAGTAATATAAAGTTATAAACATTCAAATCTATTGACCACCCCAACATCCAGCCAACTGACGAGACCCTTGTAGCCAAAAGCACTTGGGAAGCTTGGGAGTTCAAATTGGTGTGGAAAAGTGACTTCCTTGAAGCTAGGATTTATTCAAGGATCATTGTATAATGTTTCCAAGTAGTTCTTAAACAAGGAAATCTGCTTGCGAGCATCTCTTGGTTCTCAACCAAGAGATTGCACAAGAAAGGCATTTGGGTCCTGGTGACTTTTATGAAAATAAAAAATTAGATATTAGAAGGATTAGAAAACCTTATAGAAAATATCAAGCTTAGTCTTACCAATAGAATTACACTAGAAACAATTCAGAGCTCAATCTTAAAACACCTTTTTCTTATGCTTGACCTTCTACAATCTCTAACTTGGTGGAAAGATTGGAGATGGAACCAAAGAAAACGTTTTTTGAACAGCAATTGAGTTGATGGTTACAAATGGCTTTGGAATTGGAATTGATCTAAGAAAAAGGGAAACATCTAGAAAATCAAATCTAAGGAGAAGATTTGTCTTTAATATTTGAGATCCATCTAAAACTGACAATTACAGCCCAAAATCCCCTACTTCAATTGGTATTAAATCCATCTCAAATATGCAGTTACAACCAAAAAATCCCTACTTCAATTGGTCTTTAACACATGATGACTTAGTCATAGGGAAATCCTTGAACACCGAGTAATTCTAAACCTTGAAAGTCAACTATGTGGAAATAATGAAACCTTGAAGCACATGTTCTAGTTTTGAAAATATGTTCATTTTAAGCTTTCTCCCTCCTTTCTCTCATCTAATATTCCATAGAATATTTCCCTATTGGGATATTCTCCCCCCTGGACCATATATTTTCACACAACATAGTACTAGATTAGAATTGGTACCTTATATCATGTATGGAACACAATAAAAATATGTGTATCAAGTTTCAACTAGTTCTTAGCATGGTGCCAATGTACTTTGTTAGAGGGGTCCCTCATTTGTGTACATTTGAATATGCATATCCAAGTGCAAATGTGGAGTGGGGGTGGGAGATGGAAATAATCCACCCACATGAGCTAATGAGCTACTAGATAATGCATAATGAATAAAGTGCCACCTCAAGGATATTGTCTTGCCCACTCTACACACTCTCAACCTTCAAGCAATGACATCAACATAAAGTAAGTTGAGTTGCAAGATAATGTCAAGAGAAGCAAAGGCATTGACCCCCAACAAGAGCCCCAAAGTAGTTTGTCACGTTGACAAATTTCTGACTATTCTTCTGGCCATCATGATTAACCCACACATGACAATGATGGATAGATGATCCTAAGCCCACATTTGAAGAAATATGTGTATCAACTAGTTCTTAGCATGGTGCCAATGTACTTTGCAAGACGGGTCTCTCATTTATATACATTTGAATATGCATATCCAAGTGTAAATGTGGAGTGGGAGATGGAAATAATCAACCCACGTGAGCTAATGGGCTACTAGACAATGCATAATGAATAAAGTGCCACCTCAAAGATATTATCTTGCACACTCTACACACTCTCAACCTTCAAGAAACGACATCAACATAAAGGAAGACGAGTTGCAAGAGAATGTCAAGAGAAGCAAAGCCATTGAATCCCAACAAGAGCCCCAAAGTGGTTTTTCACTTTGACAAATTTCTGACTATTCCTCTAGCCATCATGATTAACCCACACATGATAATGATGGATAGTTGATCCTAATCCCACAACTGAAGAAAGATATGTGTGTCAACTAGTTCTTAGCATGGTGCCAATGTACTTTGTGAGAGGGGTCACTCATTTGTGTACATTTTAATCCACATATCCAAGTGAAAATGTGGAGGGGGAGATGTAAATAATCCACCTACATGAGCTAATGGGCTATTAGACAATTCATAAAGAATAAAGTGGCACCTGAAGTATATTATCTTTCCCACTCTACACACCTGAAGGATAGTTTTGGAGACCTCGCATGGCCTTTTCTAACTATATAGGCCTTTTTCCTACAGTTTTAGCTTGTGGTGGTTGCCTCACCACCATTTTTTTTTTGTGAAATAGATTTCAATGGAAATCTGAATAATTTTATCCAAATGCAGAATGCTAAAATATAAAGGACATTATATCATCAACTGAAGTAATTGATCGAACTTCATGGGACCCTAGGTGAAAAGGAATGAAAACCCATTTGAATATATTATGAAAATAACTTGGTATGAATACCTACATGTATCTATCCATTTTAATTCACATGTACAATAGATGGTGTTGTCTTAGCCCCTTCTGAGTTCTCAATTCCAAATGAGTCTTTTATTCTCATAACTTGGTGCTAGAAAATGAAGGAGAGCCTATTTAAATGAAACCCTTGTTATGGAAAAACAAAGGAGAGACTATTTCTATGAATCCCTTATGATTATTAGTGTTGGGTATTGTTCCACCAAGTTTTCCCTAAGGCATTTATTACAGAGAATATTATTGGTGATTGCATTGTGTGGCCATACTGCAACAAGGCACAGGGTGCTTATGAATCCATTGCCCACTGATTCAGATATTACATGGTATGGATCAACAATTGGTGAGTTATATGATCCTCCAAATGTGAAAAAAGTTGCTACCATCGCTTGAAATTCCATGAAATTGAACAAAATTTGGATTGCCCCCATGTGGTTTCTATTGTTTAAGCTTTCCTATAGAGAAAATTCTAGGAGAATTGACATGTTCATAAAATTATTTTCTGAAAGATAAAATTTCCTGGTTTTCGTGGGTATGTTTTTCTTTATGATATGAATTCTTCACCTCTATTGAAAATCAAGTTCTTGCCAATGTTGCAATGATCACTGACCTATATCGAATTTCTCAACGTTCCAGGATAAGGCAGGGGATACATCAACACATTATGTGTCTGTATGTGAAATGATTTAGTGAATCTAGATGATGAGTTGTGTGAATTGAATACGAACACTAATACAGACCCATCTAAACTAGCGTGTAATATACATATCGAGGTTGTGAACTTTCCAGCTACATAATGCACATCTGAGTTCACAAAATGAGGAATATAACATATATTGAAATTTAAGAGATCTATAATCAAGAACTCCATGGCCTTGAGGTGTGTAAAAGGGAGGTCTAGATGGGTATGTGTTAGTTCTTGAAACTAAGAGCTCGAAGACCATATTGGAGATCATCATAGAAATCTGTCATATATAAAATAAGACAAAGATGGGAATGTTTAAAAGTATTCCCTTTCAATGGAAAATATAGGTTTTTGTATTTACAATACATAGGATTTCATTGGAAAATATAGGTTTTTGTATTTAGAGTACATAGGATTTATACGAATCCATTGCATAATTGTCTTCATAGATAAAATTTATTAGTATATATAATACTAAACATATGAAACCCAAATCCATTCTAAGCCAGATGTAGAACAAAACAAACCCCAAATTTTCAGAGCTAAAAAAGTGAGATAATAATAGAAACCGATATGAAACCTAGATCCATTCTAAGCCAGATGTAAAATAAAAATTAAAAAAACCCCAAATTTCAGAGCCAAAGAAGCGAGATAACAATAAAAAGCCACATACGAAACTGTAGCAAAAATTTTAAAAGACAACGAAGATTGAGAGCCAAGGAAGAGGAAAACTCTCGGTTATCCCAATCTGGTTGTACTACTACGCCCACATTCACTGTGTTGGTAATACCCCTAGTTTTTTCCATTCACTGTTTTGGTAATGCCCCTAGTTTTTTCCATTCACTATTTTGGTAATGGCCCTACTTTTTTCCATTTTATTGTTTTTCTTAACACCGATGGTAGAGATAGCCCCTCACCAGTGTTGTTGCTAGAAATCGGGGGCAATTGAGAGCAATACCACCTACAAACATATTTGCAAGGTGAATCCAGAGCTTGAAATGAAATTTGGTAATGTCCCTAGTATTGAGCTTGTAAACTATATGTGGTTAGAAGAAAATAATAGGGCCAGTAATCAAGTTCCTTCCTTCCTATGGTTCTTGGTTAGGCAACTTCTTGCATAACCAAAAGTGAACAACTTTGTTCTCTTCTCTCTAATGAAACTGACACTAACTTATTGTCTTGTTTTTCTGATGCCTGTCTTTGCTTGCTATGTCTCTCTCTGTGTCTCTATTGTTTTCACTTATGGGTTGAAGTATGTCTTCCTATTCATTCCTAGGAACATGGTTTATGTATCCTGTTCAACGACAATAGATATTTTGTTGCTTTTCTTAAACACTGATGGTAGAGATAGCCCCTCACCAGTTTCGTTGCAAGAAATTGAGAGCGACCGGGAGAAATCACACCTACAAACATATTTTCAAGGCGACTTGGGAGCTTGAAACGCGGTTGTTGGAAATTAGGGGCGATTGGGAGCAATCCCACCTGCAACACATGGTGTCATTGTTGGAAATTGAGAGCGACTTGGATAAATCACACATGTTGTTTGGTCAATTTAGTGTGATCTAAATTGCTAATTAAAATGTCAATCCAGGGTTCGTAAACTAACGAAGTGAAGTGCACTATATGCACTACATAACCATTTCCTTAGTCTTTTGTCGTTTTTGAGTTTTTAGTTTGTTTTTGGATTTATCTTTCCCTAATGTGTGATGGCGAGGATGAAAGTGAAGTATGGAGTATATATGATGATGGTTTCTATAGTGATTTTATCAAACTTGAAAGTGCTCAAAAAGAAAGCTTTAAAACAACTAAACTAAAATCAATTCTTAAGAGGAAGTAAATGCATCAAACAGTGAACTAATAAAAATGGCCCAGTATCCTTGTTACTGAATGAAAAGAAAGTAAAAACTAAAAGCAACTCAAACTAAAAGCAAAGCAACTAATCCGCACTACTTAAACTCTTCAGATCCTTTACCCTTCAGCTCAATCTACCTTGTGGGAAGCAACCATGAACAAGTCAAGCAATATGATATCTAAATGGCAAGAAATTAAATTGCATAAAAGAAACTAGTCACACTACTTGAACTCTTCTGGTCCTTTACCCTTCATCTCAATCTACCTTGTGGGAAGCAACCATGAATAAGTTTAAGCAATATGATAACTAAATTGCAAGAAATTAAATTGCAGAAAGGAAACTAATCACACTACTTCAACTCTTCTGATCCTTTACCCTTCAACTCAATCTACCTTGTGGGAAGCAATCATGAATAAGTTTAAGCAATATGATAACTAAATCACACTACAGTTAGTAATATTCCGGTTTCTTGCTAATAGAGTCACTTGACTATAGAAAGAAACCATAAACTGGTGAGCAGTATGATATCTAAATAACAGAAAAATAAGTAAGCAAATCACAACTTGGAAAAGACAGTGCTGAAATTAAACTTCAGAAAATGAAAGTTAGCAGGAAGGACAAGATGATCTCATATGTCAATAGTTATCAAAAAGATGAAAATTTTCCCTCGCTGCCTAAGAAAACCTGCAGAAAAGCACTGATCAGTTGACAGCTATAAGAAAACATAGGTGAAAATATAAACAGCAATGAGTTAAGAAACATCAAACAGTGTGTTATGTACAAGCTAATGATTATAAAAACAAAAACATAATAAAACCAAATGGAAACTTTACAAGGCTTCAGCGCGCAGGGGCCCTCTGCCACTTCAGCCAGTCAACGAGTAGTCACACGAATAAACTCAGAAAGTCTTCTCATATATTAAAACAACAACATATATAAACAGTGGGGTGATAACACATCAGTTCAGAATTCACATATCCCAAAAAGCTCCTTTATAGCGTTCATCGACGCGTTACTTATAATCGCAAAATGCTAAAACTAACTAACTAACTCCTACGCTATTGACTGTGTTGCCAAAGACACGTAGATCCCTTCAGCCGAGATCTAGCGTAACTGTCATCATGTCTATTAAATCTCCGGAGTGGTAGCTGTTGGATTCAGGTTACGGGAATGATCTCCAGGTGTGTCGGTGTCTTCGTGAGCTGAGGACTGTGCCACGTAACATTCACGTGCTCAAAACAGAGACGTGCCACCGCTGAACTCCTTGGTTGGCTTTGTCTTTGACCTTCATTGACCGTGACCTTCCATGGATGATTTGGCTGATTTGAAGGGACACGTTCCATGTATCGATCACCTGGAGCTTGCCCATGTAGCTCGTTTCTTCATAGGACACCTGTAGCACAGCTTTTAACAAAATAGCTCGGAATCCTGTGCTGGCTGTGGAAACTGACAAGTTTCCGCAGCTGCATGAACAAAAAAACTAAACCAAACAACAGTGATAAGCATAGTCAGAGAACCATATAAAAAGTTCTTTTTAGACTATAATGCAATGATTTAACAACTGGGTGGATGAATTAAGTGGAAAAAGAAGGCTAAGAGGGTGTATAGGAAGGTGCAGGTTTGAGGCTCAACATACCCCCATTGTGAAGGTGTTGCATGTCCTCATGCAACCAAAATTGAGTTATTTCCCTCTAATCCACATGTTTTGAGACTTCTGCAAGGACATCTAGCCCTCTTTTCTTCTTCTTTGATGCTATCATCATCCTTGGCTTTCTGACTAGACATTTGAACTTGAGTTTAATCAATGCTCTTCTTAACTTTTTTCACTTCTTCTTCAGTTTTCTGTTTTTCTTTTGCCACAGTCCTAAATGAAGCATAGTGTTATCATGGACAATCTTGTCTACCTTACTCTGGTCTTTAAGTGCTTCATTTTCCTGTATGATATGTCTATTTAGGACTTCTAACTCAAATACTTCCTGTTTCAAAGACTAAACTTGTGCATCAAGTGGCAGAGAGGTACTTGGTCCTGCAGCTGATTGTTCTAAGAATTCCAGGTAGTTATATACCTCTTGCTGACTAGGATCTACCTCAGGTATCTTTCTCGGCCTAAACTCAAAATCTGGTGGAGGAGGACTGCTCTCTCTTTCCGGCCGAAAAGGGCTTTCCTCACGTGGAGGAATTGACTCAATGCTTGGCTGGGCTGGAGATTTTTCAAGTGTCTCTTCACCTAAATCAATAAAGTGAGACTGCTTTTCTTTGGTTTTATTCCCCTTCCCTTTTAGCCTAGTGCTCCTTCTTAAGTATGAACTAATACTCTTCTTTTGTGCACTCTGTTTTCAATTTTGCTTTTTCTTGGTTATGGCAGCAGCTTGAAGATCTATTAATCTTTGACAGAGGCTGATAATCTTCTTCTATGGATTGCTCAGGGGATGGATAGATCTATTGAATGGTTCTTTTGCCTTTTTCTTTCTTATGTTTCTTACTTTTAACTCGGTCTTCTTCTTCTGTTTGGACAGTTTCTTGAATTTCCATTGTAGGGGAGTCTTGGACTACAATATTTTTCTCTTTCCTCCTACTTTTCTTTGGAATTTTTGGTAGACTACTTCCGGAGGCCTCAGACGGCTCTTGGAAGTAGTTTCTTGTTAAGAATTGCTCCCATGTATCCTCAGTTTTCTTCAACTGATCCTCAATAAGAATTTTTATGAGCCCATGATGGTAAAGATGAGGTTCAAGATTTCCTACATGTTTTTGAACTGTAAAACTCATCTTTTTCAAACTTGATAGCAGAAAATGAGGCAAATTAAGAGTGTGACCGTCTATGAAATTCATCATTAGTCTGACATGATACATATACATAGAGCCAAAACGACTTTCACACGTGATAAATTTCTGGATGACTAACAATAGACTAGACCATTCCTCTTTTAATACATGAACATGGATGCCTCTTGTAAATACAGTGGTATCCATACCTTGGTTTTGTAGCATGGTTCTCCATATTTGATCGTCCACACTTCTATTTTTAAACCACCTTCACCTTCTTGAGGTAGGCCCGTGGCAGCTGCTACTGTGGCCTCGGTCACTGTGAATTTCAAGTCTCCAACCTCCACTATTTTTCCATTAAAGTACCTCGCAAAAGTTTGGGTCACCTCCTTGTTATAACCTTTAAACTTCTGGATAAATCGTAGCCATCTGACTTTCTTTAGCAATTCCTTAACTTGAGGATAACCCTCCAAGTATTTCGGTCCTTCCGGCTCAGCTCTCAGTAATTTTCCCATCCTCTGTTTTAAATTCCACTGAGAGTTCTTCTGCGTGTGAGGGTTAAGGGAAAATATAGCTCTATTACAGGATTTAGGATGACTGTAGTGACTGCAATCGGGGTTTAGAGCAAACTGTAGTGACTACAGTCGGAAATAGAGAACAGTGAATGGAAATACCTGAATTACAGGAGGAACAGTGGGTGAGCAGTGGTAAACGAGTTCATAAAATGAAATGTGAATGCATGCGAGGAGTATGGTATAAGTGGAGTGATAAGAGAGTGGAGTAACGGCAGGATTCTTTCGAGTCGGATGACTGTGTATGAGATTTTACACGTCTCAACAGACGGCTGCAGAAATTACAGCTGGGAAGAGCCGTAACACAATAGGTCACGTCTCAATAGTACAGGTAATAAATAGAATTGAAGTCATACTTGAGTTCAAACTCGGAGTAATCATGAGACCGTTAGGGAAATGAATGCAAGGTGTGTGGAGTGATATCGCGGAATAAGAGTGATAGTGGGCTAACATATCAAATCATTGCACATAGGAGAAATTGTTATGGTTTAATAACTATACGTAATTATGACTTGAATTGTTATTTGATAAAAAAATTTGATCATACCTTTGGAAACTTTGTCAATTCTTTCTCAAGGTTTCTAACCAGTTGCTCTTCTTTGATATCTTGGAGATGCCCCATGTCTTTAGCTCAATTACACCTGAATTTCATGATTATGGCACTAACAGTTGATTGTATTTTTGAAAACAGAGTGATGCTGGCTGCGGAAATCGTTTTTGGCTGCGGAAACTGCTTCTGGCTGCGGAAATGGTTCCCAGCTGCGGAAACTGAGACAACACCCCCTTGACTGCACAAAGATAGCTAGGGGAAAACCAACTGAATGAAAATAGTCCTGAAGGGGGACTTTTATTGATGGAATGAAATGGAATGAGAATGAAGTGAAAATGGAGTGGAATCAAGTGAAATGGAGATGAGAATGAGATAGAGGTGAAATGAAATGGGTAAGTGAGATGAAGTGAAGATGGAAAGAAAAGGAGAGGAGATTTTTTTTTGGAAAATATAGTGTCAGGTGTCCCTGATTTTCACTCTATATTTTCTGTATAAGATTGCCAATCTATGATCGGTTTTCAGGCTTATACACATTTTTTTTTTCTTTTATTATTTTTTTTTTTTTCAAAAACTAAAAGAAACAAAGATTAGGCTGATGGGGGAGAAGGATTCTTCTCCACGAGCCTTATTGCAGAATTCTCTTGGAACATTTTGACAAACTCCTCTTTGGAAAGTGGCTTATGATAAATTTTCAATCGGTGACCATTCACAATAAGAGGAGTCTGAAATTCATCAATGGTCTTGATTCTTACTGCTCCATTGTTAAATACTTTATCAATCTCATATGGCCAGCCAATGAGTCTGAAACTTTCCTTGAAGTCTTAAAACTTGGAATCAAACAGTAAAGCCAATCTCCCTCTTAAAACTTTCTCTCTTTAATATATCTGTCATGCCACTTAGCTCTTTGATGTTGAACTAGATCAGTCCTTAAAATTGCATCTTGTCTGATCTCATCTAGCTCATTCAGCTGCTCCATTCTGTGCTTTTGGGCTTCTGATAGATTCATCCCCAACTGGACTACCATCTTGAAGGTCTTGACCTGAAACTCAATGGGGAGCAGGACTTCTTTCCCATAAACAAGTTCATAGGGAGAATGTCCTGTTGTGTTCCTCCATGTAGTTCTGTAGGCCCATAAGGCTTTAGGAAGCCTTTCTACCCAATCTCTTCTGTGGAGATGAACAGTTTTGGTGATGATGCTCTCAAGAACTTCGTTTGTAGATTCCACTTGGCCATTTGCTTGAGGATGGTAAGGAGTAGATTTTCTGTGCTTGATTTTGTATTCTTCCATCAGCTTCTCCATCAAGTTAGATGTGAATTGACTTCCTCATCTGTCACAATTTCTCTTGGGACACCAAAACGAGTAAAAATATCCTCAAAAAGAAATTGAACAACTAAATTTTCAGTGGCAGAAGGCAATGCCTTGGATTCTACCCATTTAGTGACATAATCAGTGCAAACCAATATATATTTCTTTTGTCTAGATGGTGGATTAATTGGTCCA